>SJYC01098234.1:0-54134 GCA_006408675.1 Madoqua kirkii
GCCTCCCGCCCGTCTACCTAAATAGATCCATCAGATCAGCTAGAGGATTGATCACGCCTGATAGTTAGGAGCCAGAGGTGCTGTTCCTAAGGCCGCCTCCCTTGTGGGGCCTCGGCTGTGTTGCTGCATCTCACTGGACCTCCATTGCATTTCCTTAAAGTGATTGAATTGGGATCTCTAAGGATGCTTTCTGACCCTAAGAGTCAGTGAATACTGAATCCAGGTAAGGAAACTGTTCTCATGCCGGTGAAAGAAGGGATAACCTTGGAAGACAGGACATAAGGAAGGGTTGGTTCCCTGAGTTCTCCATTCAGTAAGGCTGTAAGAGTTCTGGAAATGAGATACAGGGAAAGGTGGCCGTCCGGGTCCACGGGGGGCTAGTAGGTGCAGCCCCACCATCGCCATCTCTGTAGTCACCCAGTGTATTTATGGGCGCGGGCAACTGGTGGGAACCTTCATAGTTGTGGTCTTGCAAAGAGAGAGCACAGTGGGGCAAAATGATCTGCATGTTAGTCCAAGTTAGCAGCACCATGGCTCTGCGCCGAGACATCGCCAGAGGAACCCCGGCACTGTTGCTGGCTGTGACAGCCCAGCTCAAATGTATCATCTCAAGCACAGTGCTGCTTTCATAAGATGGTTGCTGTGTGTACATGCTAAGTCATTTCAGTTGTGTCCAACTCTTTGTGACCCTGGCTCTGCGCCGAGACATCGCCAGAGGAACCCCGGCACTGTTGCTGGCTGTGACAGCCCAGCTCAAATGTATCATCTCAAGCACAGTGCTGCTTTCATAAGATGGTTGCTGTGTGTACATGCTAAGTCATTTCAGTTGTGTCCAACTCTTTGTGACCCTATGGACTGTAGCCCGCCAGGCTCCTCCTCCAGGGAACCTTCCTCACCCAGGGATCGAAACTGCATCTCTTGTTTCCTGCATTGGCAAGTGGGTTCTTTACCACTAGCACCACCTGGGAAGCTCCAAAATGGTTGTTATGACTCAATAAAATAAAACATGCCAAGTGCTTAGCACAATGCATGGTAGAGAGTAAGAGCTCAGTAAATGTTTGCAGTAGCCTTGTTTTATGTCTGCAAGTACGTGGCCAGCACCATCTCCTTGAGTTCAGCTATAAATAATCCCACCCTTGCATTCATTTCACCCAAGACATGGGTCAGAAATCTGAGAATCTGGCAAGTGCAAAATTGGCCATCTTTCCAAAGGGACATGCCAAGGTCCTAGCCTTGGCGCCAGGGGCCACGTGGCTGGAAGATGTCTTTGGTAGCAGAGTTACATGGGAATGAGGCTTAGGAGGACCAAGGGTGCCCATTGGCCAGCAGGAGCACAGAGAGGGTCAGCCAGCAGGTCCTCAGAGGGACATGCAGTGACTGCTCTTCGCTCAGTCTTTCCCAGGCAGTGGCAGGCACACACTTATCTTTCACAAGGAGCAGGGAAACGGTGGCAGCTCCAGCTCTGTGCCATTTTCCATTGCCAACTGTTAGCATAAAGGACACCGCCCCACCCTCTCCACAGTGCAGGGCAAAAGAAGCTGGCAGACTCGGGACTGATGACTTTCTCACTTTTCTTGTTGGCCCCCCTTTCACCGTCAGGCATTGTTCTACCTATTACACTAAAGTGAAAATCCAGACCAAAGTTACAAGGAATAAGGGTAAATAACGCGACCCAATCTGCTGAGTTAAGTCAATATGTGCATATTTCCTTAATAAATACACGCACAAGTAAACACGTGGCATAGAGTCTTATGCTCAAAATAAATTGATAATACGATAGCCTAACATAAAATATTAAAACCTTTACTACTTCCCTCCTTAAACATCCCAACCACCACCACTCTCCCACCCCAAGGATGGAAAGATTTAAGAAATTCTAAAGTGGACAGCTCCATCGCGTCTGCAATATGACTATTTTCTTTCAAAACAATGGTTTTCACTTACCAACACTGATTTATTTTTATTTAGTTTGGGGTTTTTCCCCTCTCAGTGTGATGAGTCTAAGTGAAAAAATTAGCAGCAAGAGAGAAGGCAGCCATCCTCCTGGAATCAGAAGTTGCCCTAGTTTATCTCCTTTCTCCAAAGGTCAAGATTCTTCCTCTGTCCCGCCCAGAAGCTCACCGTGGCGGCTGCTTTCTGAAAGTTTATGTGTAACTTCCTTCGCTGCTGAGGCCAGGCTCTAGGTTAACTTCTGGAAGTATCTTTGGAAACTAATGCTCAGGCAAACCTCCAAGAAAAAGAGGCACATGGTGAGGAACTGACATAATTTTTTAACACCACAACCAGCATATTTCTGGAGGCAACTGCAGCCAAAAGGGGTTGCCAACACCAATATTGATCTAGTCCTTCGTCCAATCAACAAATGCCATTGTTTATAAGATATAATTTTTCTTGGTTAAAGTTCAAAGTTAAACTCCAAGGATTTTCAAAACTATAAAAATGAGAGGCTTTCATACCCTAAAAAAAAAAAAAAAAAAAAAATTCCTGGCCAGTTTTCCTCCTTCATGGGTTTTCACAGTCACTATAAGAAACTTAGCCAAGAAAACATTTTTGGGTCTTTTTTTCTCTGAACTCTGGTAGTTTTTAAAAGGAGGATTATGCTAAATATCTATATAAAAGTCCCTTAAATCTTTGTACATCTCCTGAAAATCATGACATGTCAGCTGCACAGGTGACTAAGCTTTTCTGCTCCAAGGCTACCCACCTGCAGAATTCTGTAAATCAGTTCAGGTTTTTCCAGAATTTAAGCAGCCCTCTCCCTTCCCACTCCTCTTTTTTAATGTGGAAATGACAGAGTCTTTTCTAAGCCCCTTGGAGAAGGCAGAGTTCTGTGGCTCACATCTGATTCTGAAATGGAAAACCTTAGCAAGTAAATGGTGAGCAGATGGTGTTTTAGAAACTAGCTCCTTGTAGTCATTCTAGATCCAGAGCAGTGTCCACTTCTGGGAGCTGGTGTCAGCGGCAAGCAGGAAAAGCTTTAGGATGTGGAACTCAGATGGGGTCATAAATAGATTCGTGACATCTCAAGTTGGACATCTTCATTAAAAAAAAAAAAAACAGTTTTAACAGAGGTGTACCTTCCCGTCCAAGCTTCCTTCCCCCAGAGGACCTGCAAAGTGGCTTGGGAGTCAGCAGCCTGGTGGACTGAGTGGTTCCTCTGTGGATGCCCACAAGGTACTGATTCCTTCCTATGGAGATGCCTCTCAGTTCACTTTTCCAGTCTGGAGGGAACGTGAGCTGGGGCTGGTGAGCACCTGTTCCTGCCACAAACATGTACTGAGTGCTATCATACATCAGACTTTTGTCCAGACTCTTGGGGTTTAGCCAGGAATAAAACAGATGAATAAGCAGGAGCTACCCTCAGGGAGCTGATGCTTTAATGGGAGAGGAGCACATAGTTTATGAACAATGAACTCATCTTTTAGGGGAGATACCTCGAGGACATTAACAGAATTGTTATTGTTTAGCTGCTAAGCTGTGTCCAACTCTTTCATGAACTTAAGGACTGTAGTCCACCAGGCTTCTCTGTCCATGGGATTTCCCAGACAAGAATACTGGAGTGGGTTGCCATGCCCTCCTCCAGGGGATCTTTCTCACCCAGGGATGGAACTTGCATCTCCTGCTTGCCGGGTGGATTCTTTATTGCTGAGCCACCAGGGAAGTTCCTCTTTCCATGGAATTTTCCCAGCAAAATACCGGAGTGGGTTGCTCTGCCCTCCTCCAGGGGATTTTCCCAACCCAGGGGTGAACTCATGTCTCCAGTGTCTCCTGCATTGGCAGGTGGATTCTTTACCACCATGCCATCTGGGAAGCCCATACATTAACGTAATGCTCTTTGACAAAAGACAGGAAGAGGAAACAACCAAAAGCCAGCAAGCTGTGACTCTGTGCTCTGGGACACAGCAATGGGATTGTGGAAACCATCACAGCACACCAAACACGCCAAGCCATCACGAGGCCAAGAACCCAAGGGCCAATTCTGAGTAGACATCTTCCACCAGCATCTACAGCTCACATCTGTACAGAACTTTCCAGTCTGCTAAGAGCTTTTACAGACACTACTTTCTAGAGTCCTCACATAGCCCTGCAAGTGGACAGAAATGATCGTTCCTGTCCCTTAGGTGAGGAAACCAGGGTTTCACATCCAAGAATGACTTGAACAAGACACTAAATGCATATGGCAGGGCTGGGCTTCAAGCTCAACAGAATAATAGCAATAATAATATAAATAGTAGTGCTTACTATTATTTATTATTATTACTTACTATGGGCTTCCCTGGTGGCTCAGATGGTAAAGAATCTACCTGCGATGCGGGAGACCAGGGTTCAGTCCCTAGGTTGGAAAGATCCCCTGGAGCCTCCTGGCATGGCAACCCAACCCAGTATTCTTGCCTGGAGAATCTCCATGGATAGGAGAGCCTGGCAGGCTACAGTCTATGGGGTCTCAAAGAGTTGGACTAAGCACAAACAGTGCTTACTATATGCTCAGTAGCACTTGATATGAGTTAACCCATCCCATGAGACAGACATGGATATTTTCCCCATCTTACATACATTGAGGCATAGAGAGGTTGAATCATTTGCCTAAGATCACACAGCTAAAAACTGACAGAATTTGGATTCAAACTCTGGTCACTCAAACTTAAGCAGCTCTGGGCCTAAAGGCAGTACACTCTCTCAAGTGCGAAAAAGAAGGCTGGCCCATTGATCAACTGCCCAAGAAGATGTAAATAGCCACACACCAGAGATGTCATCATCTATTACAAAGAACAATAGTCTCTCTGTGTTAATAATATATTTCAAGAGTGATAGTAATATTAAGTAAGTAAGAGAGGATTTTTTTAAACTGTCTGAAGATACCTTTGTTGCAAACCAAACATCTCATTAGGATAAAGCTAGTTTATCTGTTACTGCTTTGAATTAACAAATGACCATGATTTGCATGATTTTCTTGCTTAATTTTAACCTGTATGATATTCCTTTTCTCTGAAGTCTTGCTGCACCCAGTTTTTACAATATTACATGTAATTATACTTTGTTTTGTACTCTTACATAATTATTCCATGTATGCCCATCCTGTCTCCCCAAACATAAAAAAAAAAAAAACAGTTTTAACAGAGGTGTACCTTCCCGTCCAAGCTTCCTTCCCCCAGAGGACCTGCAAAGTGGCTTGGGAGTCAGCAGCCTGGTGGACTGAGTGGTTCCTCTGTGGATGCCCACAAGGTACTGATTCCTTCCTATGGAGATGCCTCTCAGTTCACTTTTCCAGTCTGGAGGGAACGTGAGCTGGGGCTGGTGAGCACCTGTTCCTGCCACAAACATGTACTGAGTGCTATCATACATCAGACTTTTGTCCAGACTCTTGGGGTTTAGCCAGGAATAAAACAGATGAATAAGCAGGAGCTACCCTCAGGGAGCTGATGCTTTAATGGGAGAGGAGCACATAGTTTATGAACAATGAACTCATCTTTTAGGGGAGATACCTCGAGGACATTAACAGAATTGTTATTGTTTAGCTGCTAAGCTGTGTCCAACTCTTTCATGAACTTAAGGACTGTAGTCCACCAGGCTTCTCTGTCCATGGGATTTCCCAGACAAGAATACTGGAGTGGGTTGCCATGCCCTCCTCCAGGGGATCTTTCTCACCCAGGGATGGAACTTGCATCTCCTGCTTGCCGGGTGGATTCTTTATTGCTGAGCCACCAGGGAAGTTCCTCTTTCCATGGAATTTTCCCAGCAAAATACCGGAGTGGGTTGCTCTGCCCTCCTCCAGGGGATTTTCCCAACCCAGGGGTGAACTCATGTCTCCAGTGTCTCCTGCATTGGCAGGTGGATTCTTTACCACCATGCCATCTGGGAAGCCCATACATTAACATAATGCTCTTTGACAAAAGACAGGAAGAGGAAACAACCAAAAGCCAGCAAGCTGTGACTCTGTGCTCTGGGACACAGCAATGGGATTGTGGAAACCATCACAGCACACCAAACACGCCAAGCCATCACGAGGCCAAGAACCCAAGGGCCAATTCTGAGTAGACATCTTCCACCAGCATCTACAGCTCACATCTGTACAGAACTTTCCAGTCTGCTAAGAGCTTTTACAGACACTACTTTCTAGAGTCCTCACATAGCCCTGCAAGTGGACAGAAATGATCATTCCTGTCCCTTAGGTGAGGAAACCAGGGTTTCACATCCAAGAATGACTTGAACAAGACACTAAATGCATATGGCAGGGCTGGGCTTCAAGCTCAACAGAATAATAGCAATAATAATATAAATAGTAGTGCTTACTATTATTTATTATTATTACTTACTATGGGCTTCCCTGGTGGCTCAGATGGTAAAGAATCTACCTGCGATGCGGGAGACCAGGGTTCAGTCCCTAGGTTGGAAAGATCCCCTGGAGCCTCCTGGCATGGCAACCCAACCCAGTATTCTTGCCTGGAGAATCTCCATGGATAGGAGAGCCTGGCAGGCTACAGTCTATGGGGTCTCAAAGAGTTGGACTAAGCACAAACAGTGCTTACTATATGCTCAGTAGCACTTGATATGAGTTAACCCATCCCATGAGACAGACATGGATATTTTCCCCATCTTACATACATTGAGGCATAGAGAGGTTGAATCATTTGCCTAAGATCACACAGCTAAAAACTGACAGAATTTGGATTCAAACTCTGGTCACTCAAACTTAAGCAGCTCTGGGCCTAAAGGCAGTACACTCTCTCAAGTGCGAAAAAGAAGGCTGGCCCATTGATCAACTGCCCAAGAAGATGTAAATAGCCACACACCAGAGATGTCATCATCTATTACAAAGAACAATAGTCTCTCTGTGTTAATAATATATTTCAAGAGTGATAGTAATATTAAGTAAGTAAGAGAGGATTTTTTTAAACTGTCTGAAGATACCTTTGTTGCAAACCAAACATCTCATTAGGATAAAGCTAGTTTATCTGTTACTGCTTTGAATTAACAAATGACCATGATTTGCATGATTTTCTTGCTTAATTTTAACCTGTATGATATTCCTTTTCTCTGAAGTCTTGCTGCACCCAGTTTTTACAATATTACATGTAATTATACTTTGTTTTGTACTCTTACATAATTATTCCATGTATGCCCATCCTGTCTCCCCAAACAATTTATAAGATACTCAGTGACTGAGATCTACATTGGATGCTTCCCTTGGCTCTTCAGGATTAATCTAGATACTCAGTTGCTGTTTGTTGACTGCCTGAATGATGATCTTTACCAAGTTGCCTCTTCAGAAGTATCTGTGCTTATTCCAAATGGTTGGTTAGAGGTATTTCTCTTGGTTTTCTTGCAGTTAAAGTTGCATTTAAAACTATTCATGTACAAAGACAGTGTGCTGGTAAATATTTAGCAGCCAGCGCTCCAGGAAAAAAAATCCCTTGACCTCTACCATTTCTCATGGTATAAATACTCTCACCATGGACTATTTCATGTTACCACCATGATGTCAAGTAGCTTGCAAAATTCCTGAATATTTAACAATGGATTCTATTAAGCTGGTACAATGGCTCTCCCCTAAAATATGATCTTTGCTGGATATAATGACTTTTGGTTTTCTGTCTCAACAAAGGCTTTCTTAGTGAGAGACTGTATCCAGGTTTGCCTGTAATACAGGACTTCTGGTTCAAATATATGTTAAAAATTTGAAATACTAGCTTTAGCAATGTAGCAATCACTCCCCTAGTCATTCCAGAGTCAGGTTGTGGAAAAGGTTCCCTATTTAAACCGATGGACCTAAAAAATAAAAATCTATTATCTTAAGCCACCCAAACAACCAAACTCCATTCCACCCCTTGCCTGTTTCCTCCATCCATTCCTTCTTCCATCACTTCACTCCTTTACTTCTCATGGCATTATCATTTTGAGTGGTAGGTTTTGCTGTTGACCTAATGGTGATGTTGGTGGGATAACATGGGATTTTGAGGCCAATAATCTTGCCAACCTAAACCCATGTGATAACTGCTGTAGAACTTTAAAACAACGGTTGGATTTTATTTTCTTTCTAGCAAACTTTCCAGAAAGTCTTCCTTCTAATTCAACTTTTTATTCAGAGTTCCTAAAGTGTCCTTAATGGGATATGAACTGGCCACGGTCATTTTAAAGGAAAAGAGATAACACTCAACACAGTTTGGAGAGTTTTACAACATCCTGCAGTTGGGAGTGTGATCTTCTGTGAATGTATAAAGATTCTATCTGCCAGTTTTCTCCCCTCCTCCACTAGGCCACTGCCTCATCTTTATTAAACCTCTTGTTATAAGAATTTCTACTTGGCTTGCGAGTGGAGGGAGGGAAGGAGGGATAAGGCCAATTGACAGGGAGAAACTGGCTCCTTGACAGAGCTGTCCATGAGCCTGTCTGGGTACAGAGAGCGGCAGAATGTATTACATTGCTTCAAAATCATTGTCGTTGCATCAAAAACAATTGTTCATATCTTTTTTTAAATAGAAGTGGCTCAGACGGTAAAGAATCTGCCTACAATGTGGGAGACCCAGGTTCGATCCCTGGGTGGGGGAGATCCCCTGGAGAAGGGCCTGGCAACACACTCTAGTAGTCTTGCCTGGAGAAATCCATGGACAAGAGGAGTCTGATGGGCTACAGTCCATGGTGTCGCAGAGTCAGACACAACTGAGAGACCAGCACTTTTGCTTTCATATGACATTAGCAGGTTTTTTAAGGAAAGTAAGAAAGTAAGAAAAATCTCTTTTATTTCAATTATCAATGAAATGTTTGTTAAATTTATTGTGCCACCCATTTTTACTGGTTACATTGTTCTAAAACCCTAAAGCAAGCTTGCATTCTCTTATTTATCACCACGTATGCCTGGTGATAAAGTGTCAGAGTGTCAAAGGAAAGCCTAGTCATGGGTGTTTTCAACTCAAGAGCCTGCACGAAACCTTCTCCTCGTGGTTTTGGATCATATGAGTTTCTTTCTCTCCCAGTTGACCATAAGCTCCCTGTGAGCAGAGGTAAAGTATTTCACTTTCTACCTAGAGCCCGTGTGCATGCAGACCACAGATGTGTACAATTCCTTAATTTTCAGAGCTAGAAGGGTCTTTGGTGAGATCCTCTAACCTAAGCATTGTTCCTTCAGTCCTCAGAAGTTTTGCTTAAGGTGTTTATGAATCCTCTAAAGCTAAATAAAAAGTACTGTATGCAGCTGTATGGAGACACATGTGGATGTGTCTGTTGGCATTTTATTGGGAAACAATGGGCATCAGATTCTCAAAAAGGTTAATGTCATTAAACCTCTGGGGAATTAGGACCTAACGACAGAAAGAGAAAGTGAGTCCCAGAAAGAATATTCATTCAATGCATAATCATTGCATCTATACATTCATGAAAGAACTGTTTCTGAGATATATTCACATACCATAGATTCACCCCTTTAAGGTGGACAATGTAATGGTTGTTAGTATATTCAAAGTTGGGCAAGCATTGCCACTACCTAGTAAAGATTACTTACTGAAAGCCTTTGTGCTGAGCACTATTCTCAATACAGTGGATACAGCAGGGGGAACAAAATGAATGACATCTCTGCCCTCAAGAAACTTCCATCAGTACAGACAATAAATAAATAATCAAAGATAACAACTCTGTTATGGGTCGATTTGTGTTCCGCCTCTCCCCAGGGGAAAAAAAATCACATGTTGCAGTCCTAACCCTCAGCACTTAGAATGTGATCTTATTTGAAAACGGGGTTATTGCAGATGTAATCAGTTAAAATGAGGTCATACCGGAATAGGGTGGGCCCCGCATCCGCTTTATTAGATGGGGAAATTTGAAAGCAGATACATCCACAGGGAGAACACCATGTGACCTGAAGGCAGAGATGAGGGTGAAGCAGCTGAAGACAGGAACACCAGGGCTTGCCAGCATACCACCAGAAGCTGGAGGAGGGGCACAGAGCGGATTACCTTCCGCAGTCCTCAGAAGGAACCAACCCCACCAACATCTTGATCTCATCTTCTAGGCACCCTGTATGTGGTACTTTGTTATGTTAGCCCTAGCAGATGAATGCTTTCATTTAGCTCTTAGGCTACCTACAGCGGAAATTCCAAGGGTACCATGGGATGTTTAGAAAAGGGGACTATTTTTACTTTGTACAGAGGGTTGTAATGGAAGCTCTCTTTGAGAAGCAGGTCTGGGAAAATGAGAAGGAGACACTCTGATGAGAATCTTTAAAGAGCATTCCTGACAGGGGATACGGCAAGTGCAAGTGCCCTGAGGCAGGAACGAGATTAGATTGTTAGAGGAACAGAAGGATGATGGGAGAGGTATGGTGGTCATAGGTGACAGTTACACCAGATAAGAATGAAAAGGTAAGTTGGGGCTGGATCCACGTGGCTTGGGAGGCCATGCTATACGTTTGCATTTTTTTTTTTAATGCAATGAAAAGCAATTGAAAGATTTTTATCAGGGGATTGTTGAGAGCAGATTCATGGCTGGAAATGTGACTCTGACTTTCGAATAGAGACGAGATTGTAAGAGCAAGTGGGCCAGCTGTGACTCCGTGGGAAGGCTGTTGTAAAGTCCAGAAGTAAAAGCGTGGTAGCTTGAAAAGGAGGTGAGAGGCAGAGCACCTGGGGATGTATTCTGAAAATGGAGTTCACAGCTCTGGCTGGCGGGGGTGATGGCAAGACAGAAAATAAGAGTGTCACTCAAGTCTGGGGCTCACATGGCTGAGTGGAGGATGGTGCCATTTACCAAGTCAAGGTTGGAAAAGGCACAGGGGATAAACTTCATGGGAGTATCTGAGAGTCCGTTCAACTTGCGTAAAGTTTGAAGAGACTCAGAGATACTCAAATATATTTGCTATTCCATTGCTTTTAGATGAGGGGACATAGGTATACCTGTGGCTGGTTCATGTTGATGTATGGCAGAAACCAGCACAATATTGTAAAGCAATAAAAATACATATATATATTTGCTAATTATTTGAAGTATGTTTCAAGTAACAATTTCCTATTAAAAGTGAATGAACGCATTTTGCTGACAGAACATTTCTGAGATTTTGCAACACCTCCTCAGATAATAGGATGCACACCGGAGTGCTGAATAAACAGTGTTGCAAATCACACATGGAAGGCCCCTCATCTAAGAGCAGAGCTACCTCCTGTGTTGAAGGTGTAGCCGGAAATTGCTATCTTTTAGCATGTCTCAGGTGTCTCCCCACCTCTACTCTTCCCAGACCCTTTTCTCTCCTTGCCAGTCTCCTGGACATCACTCACTCAAGAAATTGTTTGGGGCCCCCCTCCTTGGTGCTGGGCAGAGTGTTGAGTGTGAGTGATACAGCAGTGTATGTGTTTCCTCAGCTATCACAACAAATTACTAGCAACTGGGTGCCTTCAAACTAAGAAATTAAGTTTCTGTGTTCTGGAGGCCAGGAATCTGAAACCAGCAAGGCAGCATTTCCTCCTGAAGCCCTAGGGGAGAATCCTTCCTTGCTGCTTCCAGCTTCTGTGGCTCTAAGTGCTTCTTGCCTTGTGGTTGTGTCACTCAATCTCACGAGATCTTAGTTTCCTGACCTGGGATCAAACCTGTAACCCCTGCAGTGGAAGCTCGAGGTTCTAACCATGACACCAGGGAATTTCTTCTGCCTCCATCTTCATGTGGCCTTCCCTTCCCTGGTCTCCCATCTCCCTCTGCCTTTCTCCTATAAGGTCACTTATCACTGGATTTAAGTCCTACCCAGATACTCCAAGACGATCTCACCTCCAGATCCTTAATTATATCTGCAAAGACCCTTTTTCCTAATGAGGTTACATTCAGAGGCATTAGAGGACATATCTGAGGTGGAATGAGGGAGTTAGTGGGGGACATCATTCAACCCACTATCAACAATGAATGAGAGACTTGCTCTGACTTCTCACAGGATATTACTGAGACCTGAATGTTGAACGTGAACTAGCAGAATGATGGAGAGAGAGAAAGCATCCAGGCAAGGGAACTGGCAGGTTGGGAGACTTTGTAGAGAGAGCATGGAGCTTCTTGAGGACATGACTCAAGCTAGAAATGCTGTGAGATGGGGTCAGAGAAGTTAAGCGGGGCCAGATTACTAAGGGTCTGCTAAGCTCTGGGGAAATGTTTGGATTTGGAGGCCAA
The DNA here is from genome assembly GCA_006408675.1 of Madoqua kirkii. NCBI lineage: Eukaryota > Metazoa > Chordata > Mammalia > Artiodactyla > Bovidae > Madoqua > Madoqua kirkii. The sequence continues at coordinate 12,136 of SJYC01098234.1, forward strand.
AATGGGGAATGACTGATATTTTAAGCAGGGGAGGCTCCTAGACAGGTGTGCATTTGAGAATAAGTCTTATGTCTCATGGAAAATAGATGTGAGAAAGGAAGGCTGGAGGTAGCCATGTCAATAAAGATGCTCCCTGAGAGTCAATAAGACAGGGCGGTGGTCTGGACTAGAGGACCGGCAAAAGTGTTTGAGAGAAGAAAGAGTAGGTCAGAACCATCAAATTTTACTGGACCTTGTCTCTCCCCATCAGAGCCTTGGTTGGTCATATTGAGAAGGCAGTATGTAAAAATCATGCGTTACTGTGGTCTGGTAGAACCATTTAAAAAGGGAGTCAACTCTTACAGATTAATTTTAAAGGCTTGAGGAAGACATTTTAAAGAGGACAAATGAAAGTTTATAATGATTGGTGCTGAACTCACCCTGAAAATATCGCTTCCTTTTCCATTCAGCTGTGTACTCTTGTGGCCTTGAAAAGCAATACTGGTGTAATTTGAAGGTTTTAATAGCCTCTGCATGGAATATGTGGATGTGTGGTTGTTGGGAGTATTTTCATTCTGGTGTTTTTATAGCCTGAGATATTTTAGCCAGCATCCCTGTGCCTAGAGTACCCAAGCAGACCCCAAAAGCCCAATTATTGTCTTGAGGAATCTGGTTACCCTGTAACTCAAAAGATTGTAAGCAGCAGCTGTCCCAGGAGTCAGGGCTGTGCCCCCTCCCTCCACTCAGAACCATGGAGTGGGCTCCTGACTTGAAAGGAGAACATCCTTTGTTTGCAATATCATTTGCATCCAATGTAAAATCAGAAATGGATGGAAAATTTGCCCAGTTGGAAAACACCAACAAAAATGCAAGCCAGTAACTGGTATTTCCACCCAATTCCTTCCACTCTGACACAGAACTTCTAAATTCCCTGCTAAGATCCAGCCTTACTTTGTAGCTGGGGCTGTTCTCAAGGTAAGACTTGTGTTTGGATGGTCCTCATCTCATGGGTTGGTCAGGTCCATCTCTACAGTTCTACATAGGGACAAAGCCCCAGTCTTTGGCTCTTTGTAGCTCCTGCACGTCTAACAAGTTCCAGGCAGGTAGGTGTGCCCAGGAAATCCTCATGGAGGTGTAGGTCAGTGCTCTTGGAAAGGGGGATGAATAAAATAGAACAGGGCATTTCCACCTTATTAAAGCACAAAAAGATGGAGACCCAGGTTTGATTCCTAGGACAGGAAGATCCCCTGGAGAGGGAAATGGCAACCCAGTCCAGTATTCTTGCCTGGAGAATCCCAAGGACAGAGGAGCCTGGAAGGCTGCCGTCAGTGGGGTCACAAAGAGTCGGACACGACTGGAGATTAAACAACAACAACGAAGATCATCTCGGTGGAAGCAGTGTTGATTGACCACAAAGCCTGAGCAGGGAACGAGAATCCTCAAGACCCACGTCTAGTTGTGTGATCTTGAGCAAGTCCAGAGCCCCAGATCTCTGGGACTCAGTTTTGCCTTGTTTCCAGTGAGAAGCTGGGTGAGGAGACCCAGTGTGATGGCAATCCTTCCCATAGCATCTACGCAACTGTGGCCTGTAGCCACAGGCATCCATGGGCTCGCTGCTGCTGGGAGGGAAGCAAGTGCAGACGGCTTCTCAGTGACGTAACCGAGGCCACCGAGCAGATGGCTTCAATGACAGAAGTGAAAGTCCATCCCAGAACCATGGCTGCTGAGGAAATTCCCCCTGAAGCACCCAGACAGACCAGAAGGCAGAAATGCTTGGTTTTGTTCCTGCCCACAGAAGGATTCTTCATCCTGAAAGCACTAAGGGATAGGTTCTCCTGCCAGGGTGGGCTCGTGGGGTCAAACAGGGCCACCACTCTGGGGCCTGACAATCTGCTGGTTCATAGATGGCCCTCTGACCACACTGCTGCTGTCTATGCCAGACTGCAAATCCCCGAGGGCTGGTCCTTTCCCTCGGTTTCTGCCATGGTCCCTTCCCCTCCCCACTGGGGTCTCCAGCCTCACCTTCACACATAGCAGGCAATCAATACTGCTTGCTGATAAACCCTTAAAAATAAGCCCTGTCAGGATGTGAAGAGCCTGGAAGAGTATGACTAAGGTCGGGGGTGGGGGTGTGGGGTGGCGGTAGGCACAGAGCCACAGGAAGCCGCGTGGAGTCAGTGCTCTAACAAGAAACAGGCCTTAAGCAGCAAAGAGAAATGGATTACCCTGCCTCTCCCCTCCAGCTCTTCTCCAGAGCCAGCCACCAGAGAGCTTTGGCCCCACACTGAGGTCAAGGCTGGGCCTCCGTCCTTTTCAGGGCCAATCCCCAAGCCCCAGATTCCAAGAATTTATTTTTTATTTAAGAAAAATTAAGTATTTTTTGTTTACTTATTTTTTAATATTCATTTTATTTATTTGGCTGTATCGGCTCTTCATTGCAGCACATGGGATCTTCGATGTTGGTTGCAGCATGCGGGGTCTTTCAGTTGCAACATGTCGGATCTAGTCCCCTGATCAGGGATCAAACCTAGGCCCCTTGCACTAGAAGCAAAGTCTTGGCCACTGGATCACCAAAGAAATCCTCCAAGGATTTTTTTAAAAACTGGATATGATACCACTAATGCCATAAAATTAAAAGAAAACTGAGTCAAAGACAAATACAATCATCTAACGAAGAAGACGACCCTCCTGTTACCTTGCTGTCACCAGATGAGGGTCTGCCCCTTTAGACTGTAAGATTACCCAGAGAAGATGCTGTGTTTTCTTGACTACAGGAGAGGTTGTGACCGGAGTCAGAGCAGAGGACTTGGAAAATACAGATCAGGACACAGACACCGGGTAAGCCAAGGAGTCTACGGTGGTTCTGCCCGTGGTTGCTGGGGAAAAAGATGGGCAAGCCCGCTGGTCCTGGGGTAGACCAATCAGAGTTCAAGGGCTGCCTCCACAGCTGATTGGCGGCTCCTAACCTTGTTTTTAACTTCCTGAGATTGGCTATAAAGAGGCTGTGCATCAGGCATGCTCAGTCGTGTCTGATTCTTTGCGACCCTATGGACTGTAGCCTATAAGGATCCTCTGTCCATGGGATTTTCCAGGCAAGAATACTGGAGAGGGTTGCCATGCCCTCCTCCAGGGAATCTTCCTGACCCCAGGGATCGAACCTGCATCTCCTTCATTGGCAGGTGGGTTCTTTACCTCTTGAACCATTGGGGCTTCCCAAGGGGCTGTGGGGATCCTCCCCAATCCCCAGGAATAAAAAAGTGAGCATGTACTTTTGCACAGCAAATGCTACTCCACGCACTTAGACATGTGAATTTCTTTAAGGCTCTGAACACCCCTATACAGTAGGCGAGTGTTATTATCACCCACATTCCGCAGACAAGGACGCAAAGGGCCAAGTAACTTGATAAAGGGCATATGGCTGGTATCTGGCAGGGCCAGGGTTTAAATCCAGACACTCGGCCCTAGACTTTGTGCTCTCAGTCACCACTTTACACTTCTTATGGCTCCATAAGTGATACAGGCAGGCTGAGGTAATTCGCAGATGAGTTGCAATCATACCTAATTGAATGACTAGAGGGTAGGTGTTTATATCCCACCCGCAAAGGTGTGCATTTGAGCTGGGAAAAATTCCACCTCACTGCTGTTCAAAAAGGCTGTACCAGTAGTCACTCTAGGTAACAGTGTTTGAGATCCAGGTTTCAAAGACAATGAAATGCACTCTCATATTGCTATAGGAACTTTTAAAAAATTCAGCCAACATTTAGTGAGCTCTTATAATGGGCCAGCCACTGTTGCATGCACTTAGAATAGATCAACGAATAAAAGGAACAAATTTCTGCCCTGACAGCTTATACGCTGGTGGGTTTAGAAAATTCTGTTGTGACACAGACCTTAGACTCTGGCCCCAGTATTTTCTGCCTCTCACTGGGTACTACACATAAAGAATTAAGAGACGAAAAATTCAGATTGAACAACCATTCTCTGAGTTCCAAAGAACCTCCTCAGAGAAGAGGACTGCTGCTGTAAACAAACTCCATCTTAGAGACAAGCTAGAGGATGGAAAGAAGTTAGGGTGCTTGTCCCAGATGCCCCGCCCTCCACAAACACTAAGGGGCAGAGCCGGGAGCTGAACTCCCCCAGGCCAAGCTCCAAGACCGGCTTCACTGTACTGCAGCAGTTAAATCACTCTGAGGAAATTCAGCTGGGCCCAAACACTCATTCTGGTCCTTAACCCTATAGCATCTACTGATTGTTATCACTTATTTGAAACTTGGAATATGTTTGCCTGGATTCTTATTTTTTATTTGTATGTTTACACATTAACCTATAACAAGGACCAATATTACTGATGTATTCATTTCCTTTTTTTTCAAGGTTGATGTTAAATATACTATTTATTTACTGGTTTTTCTAAATTGAAGTATGGTTGACTTACAATATTATGTTTCAGGTGTACAACACAGTGATTCAATTTTCTCATAGATTATGTTCCATTTAAAGTTATTACAAAATAATGGCTATATTTCCCTACCCTGTACTTTATAGTGTGGTGTTTATTTATTTTAGACATAGTAGTTTGTATGGAGATGGCAATGGCACCCCACTCCAGTACTCTTGCCTGGAAAATCCCATGGATGGAGGAGCCTGGTAGGCTGCAGTCCATGGGGTCACTGGGAGTCAGACACGACTGAGCGACTTCACTTTCATTTTTCACTTTCATGCATTGGAGAAGGAAATGGCAACCCACTCCAGTGTTCTCACCTGGAGAATTGCAGGGACGGGGGAGCCTGGTGGGCTGCCATCTATGGGGTCGCATAGTCAGACACAACTGAAGTGACTTAGCAGCAGCAGCGGCAGCAGTTTGTATCCCTTAATCCCCTGCTCCTATCTTGCCGTCTCCCCTTCTCTCTTCCTATTAATAAGCACTAGTTTGTTCTCCATATCTATGAGTCTGTCTCTGTTCTGTTACATATTCATTTGTTTTTTTATAATCTATATATGTGATAATATAGAGTATTTGTTTTTCTCTGACTTATTAAGCATAAAACCCTCTAGATCCATCCACATTGTTGCAAATGGCAGAACTTCATTCTTTTTATGGTTGACTAATATTCAGTTGTACATAATATACTTTACCTTCTTTATCTCTTCATCTGTTGATGGATACTCAGGTTGCTTCCATGACTTGGCTATTATGAATAATGCTGCTGTGAACACTGGGGTCCATCTTTTTGAATTAGTCTTTTCATTTGCTTCAGATATATACATAGGAGTGGAACTGCTGGGTCATATGGTGGTTCTATTTTTAGCTCTGTGCAGAACCTCCACACTGTTTTTCAGAGTGGCTACACCAATTTAGATTTCCACCATTAATTTTCACATTCGGTCCCCTTCCTCTTAGATAGAGTTAAGGAGCAAGGATTCTAGCTTTCTGGGTCAGTTTCTAGACTATGATTTATCAAGGGAAATCTTGTTAATGGACTAACAGAGAAAACAAAGAGGCCAGAAAGGTTAAGCCGATCTTCAGAATAAAGTCAAGAGAGGGTATGAGAGGAAAGGGATAGCAAAGCTCTTGGGTTAGATGCCTGGAGAGAATTTTGAGATTTGAAAAGTGAGAGTAGAAGGGAGAGAGCATTTTCGATAAAAGAGTACTTGGCACCTAATAGGTTCTCAATAACTGTTTACTGACTGAATAGATGAGCAAGCAAGTGAATGAATGGATGAGCGAGGAGCTGCCATGTCTATGGAGGCAACTGAAGGTGGCGAAGACAAGGAAGCACTTTTCTAAAGGCTTTGCAGGGCAAAAACCACACACTCCTGGATGTTTCCTCAAGCACCTGAGTAAGAATTATAATACTTGCATTAATTGTTGGTGGTGAATGTGCTTCTTTGAAGGGCACCCCATGAGATGGGGGACCGCAGCAGTTGCTGGTTTTTATATGAGCTATACATTAAGGGACAACCATGTGAAAGGCTCCATGAAAGACTGAGGACACAGAGAATGAATACGACATTCTCTGACACTGAGGAGGTTACAGGCAAGTAAACAGATAGCAACATGCATCCCACTTTATCAAGGATTATAATAAGGATGTGAATAGATGTATGAATGCTTAGAGAATTAAATTACCAACTTTGCCTAGGACTCTGGGGGAAATCACAAAGGAGGCTATGTCTGAGAGTGACCTGGAAATATAAGTAGCAGGAGCTTTCCAGGCTATCAAGGAGAGGAAAGGCATTCCAGGAAGAGAAGGAACAGAGACAGAAAGTCCTAAGATGGCAAGACAGAGGGAGAGAAGGAAGAAGATTCAGGGAGACTAGAGCGAGGGCATGAGAGGGGCCAGAGCTGGAAGATGGTAAAGGACCCTGAACCAGATGGTAAAGGACCTTATGGTCCCATAGGAGCAAAGCCAGCAGAAAAGTAGAAAGAAGCAGGATTTTTTTCTTAGAAATCTAGCAAGAAGGGCATCAGAGAACAGCCTGGGCAGGAGAAACCCAGAGCAGGGAAACTATCTTTTAACCCCTTTGTTAGCCCAGGACTCAGGGGCAATTGCCCCAGTTGAAATCCATGCTGTACCACTTAACCTAGTTCTCTGACCTTTGGGCAGGTACTTGACTTCTCTGTGCTTTAATTTCCTAAATGGGAATAATATTACCCATCTCACAGAGTTGTCGTAAGAATTTAATGAGTTGAGAATCTCTGCCATTATTAATATATGTCAATGATTAATACTATTTGTATTAATATTGGTTAATTATCTTGACTTGCTCTCCATCATTTTCCAACTCAGAAAGTATGTCTTGGACACCCATTACCACCATCCTGTCCCTTACCCTCAAACTTTCATCAACAGCAGTGAAGACAGAACATTCTTTCTCTTTTTAAAATATTTTTTTATTTATTTCGCTGCCCTGGGTCCTGGTTGCCACGTGCAGGATCTTTAGATGAGGTATGCAAGCTCTTAGTTGCAACATGTGGGATCTAGTTCCCCAAACAGGAATTAAAACCTGGCCGCCTGCCTTGGGAGGGTAGAGTCCTGGCCACTGGACCACCAGGGAAGTCCCAGAGGATAGAAAATTCTTGAAGACAGAAGCCAAGTGACATACACTTCTCTTGAAACACAGTGCTAGCATGTAGCAGTTGCTTAATACATGCTTGCTAAATTTATGTCAAGCAGGGCAGTCCAATTTTCCAGAGGCTGGCCAGAAGGGCCGGAGTTAGAAATCTGGCTACATCTCCAATGGAACTCCAACTGTCAAAGGAGTTCCTGTCCCGTCTCATTTACCTCTGCTAATCCAGCCCCGAAGACAGCCCTAGAAACTACAGCCAGAAAAAAGAGTCCAATAAAGCAAGAAGTCAAACAAACAAACAAACAAACAGGTACACAGAGAGTTAAGTCTAAACAGCTGATGACAACGGAGTAGTGAGGCTTCATATGTGAAGAAATGGATGTCTGATGTAAGAGGTACAATATTTAAAAAAATGTAATACCTATCTGGAACCAATTTCAACAAAACCTGGGTTGGAAGTAGCTGATATAAAGGAAAACAGAAGTATGACTTTGCACTGCTTTGTGGTAGGAAAGCAGGGTAGATACTGATTATTTTGGTAGAAAAATATTGGTTTACATGTTTGCTAAAAAAAAATTAAAGGCAACGAAAAGACATGGAGAGACTTAATTGTATATGGGTAAGTGAAAGAGGCCAGTCTGAAAAAGCTATAAACTGCCTGATTCCTGTTACATGGCATGGGAAAGCCGAAACTACGACGACAGGAAAAGATCAGTGTTTGCCAGGGACTCGGAGGGGTGCATAGGGGACTTTTATGAAACTGTTCTGTATGAGACTGCCATGGTAGGTGCAAATCATTATACCTCTGTCAAAACCTATAGAATACACAGCAGTAAGAGGGAAGCCAAATGCAAACTATGGACTTTACCTAATAATAATGTAGCTATGTAGGCTTATCAACTATAACAAACGTATATTAATACTATTTGTATTAATATTGGTTAATTATCTTGACTTGCTCTCCATCATTTTCCAACTCAGAAAGTATGTCTTGGACACCCATTACCACCATCCTGTCCCTTACCCTCAAACTTTCATCAACAGCAGTGAAGACAGAACATTCTTTCTCTTTTTAAAATATTTTTTTATTTATTTCGCTGCCCTGGGTCCTGGTTGCCACGTGCAGGATCTTTAGATGAGGTATGCAAGCTCTTAGTTGCAACATGTGGGATCTAGTTCCCCAAACAGGAATTAAAACCTGGCCGCCTGCCTTGGGAGGGTAGAGTCCTGGCCACTGGACCACCAGGGAAGTCCCAGAGGATAGAAAATTCTTGAAGACAGAAGCCAAGTGACATACACTTCTCTTGAAACACAGTGCTAGCATGTAGCAGTTGCTTAATACATGCTTGCTAAATTTATGTCAAGCAGGGCAGTCCAATTTTCCAGAGGCTGGCCAGAAGGGCCGGAGTTAGAAATCTGGCTACATCTCCAATGGAACTCCAACTGTCAAAGGAGTTCCTGTCCCGTCTCATTTACCTCTGCTAATCCAGCCCCGAAGACAGCCCTAGAAACTACAGCCAGAAAAAAGAGTCCAATAAAGCAAGAAGTCAAACAAACAAACAAACAAACAGGTACACAGAGAGTTAAGTCTAAACAGCTGATGACAACGGAGTAGTGAGGCTTCATATGTGAAGAAATGAGATGTCTGATGTAAGAGGTACAATATTTAAAAAAATGTAATACCTATCTGGAACCAATTTCAACAAAACCTGGGTTGGAAGTAGCTGATATAAAGGAAAACAGAAGTATGACTTTGCACTGCTTTGTGGTAGGAAAGCAGGGTAGATACTGATTATTTTGGTAGAAAAATATTGGTTTACATGTTTGCTAAAAAAAAATTAAAGGCAACGAAAAGACATGGAGAGACTTAATTGTATATGGGTAAGTGAAAGAGGCCAGTCTGAAAAAGCTATAAACTGCCTGATTCCTGTTACATGGCATGGGAAAGCCGAAACTACGACGACAGGAAAAGATCAGTGTTTGCCAGGGACTCGGAGGGGTGCATAGGGGACTTTTATGAAACTGTTCTGTATGAGACTGCCATGGTAGGTGCAAATCATTATACCTCTGTCAAAACCTATAGAATACACAGCAGTAAGAGGGAAGCCAAATGCAAACTATGGACTTTACCTAATAATAATGTAGCTATGTAGGCTTATCAACTATAACAAACGTACAACACTAATGCAAAATGTTAATAACAGAAAGAATTAGGGGTTGGGGAGAAGATATATGGGAACTCCGTAGCTTCTGATTAACTTTTCTGTAAACCTAAAACAGCTGTAAAAAAAAAAGCCTATTCATTGTTTTTTAATCAAGGACAAACAGTAGTGAAATAGAAGTAGGATATATTCAAAAGCCATGCCACTAATGGAGGAGGAAAAATAAAAAATTTGAATCAATCCATGAAAATAGGGGTCGGGGGAACAATTAAAGGAGCTAAACACCCAAATGCTAGAATTCCAAAATGGGGAAACTGAGGTTCTGGTTGGCTCTGTCTACAGAACCTAATCTGAACCTTCTAGGACCCTATGGGCAGAGAATTCCTGTAATTGTCTTGAAAAGACAGCCAGCATGCTTCCTTCTGCGGTTAATTCCATTTATCTGGGATGTCAGAGGCACAGAGTGGCCTGGTTAATTTCATATTCTGTTTAAGTGAAGGTTGCCATGGATACCATACATAGCCATCCAATTTTTTTGGAATTAGAATTCGAGCAATAAAACTGGTTTAAGGAGAAAACTAGGCCAAAGAGAATTTACATTTATTCAATGATGAGTCCTTATCAATGAGGAAGGCACGCCAGAATCCAGCAGGGCCTCAATGCATCATTCCAAATGTAACTTCTTTTTTCAGAACTGCAGAAACACAGAGGCTGGGAGAAAATGGAGGAACCCTCACTGGCCATAAGGAAGGGACCTGGAAGTGGTTCTTTTTCGTAGCTCCATGTCTCTGTCTCAGAAAAAGGAGAGTAAAGAATGTTTATGTAGCAATGTTAGAAGAATAAACAAAATCTGTGCCATCTGAGGGTTGGATGGCGCATGACTGGCAGCCATGTAATTTAAATTTGAGACCCGGGTAATTTCTTAACTGAGTTCAGGACTTCAGTTCTTCAGGCAGGGCCTTCAGCTGCCCCTGAGTGAGCAGGACCTGCTGTTTAAACCTCAGCTCTGCCTCGTCCTGGCAACAGTGACTTGCCTAGTTACCCAACAACTATGTAAAATGGCGATGGATGTTAATAATGGCTACCTCTTTGGGTAGCTGCAAAAAGTCAATAAGAAAATCCAAATAATGAGCTTGGCACGGTAAGCAATATTAAGTAATTACAATCTTCGTTATTAATATTCATCCAGCTCATGGAAAGAGCCCAAGATGAGACTCTATATTGGGATCTAAGTGAATGAATACCATCCCTCCCACCAGCCAAGTGGAGTGGAGTTTTGTACCAGCTTGGATTCATTTATTCTTTTTCACTCGGAGTTGCTGCTGTTTCAGAACATCTGAGGCAGCAGGCCCAGGGTGCGCAACCATATGTCCACCTCATTCCAAGAACACTCTCCCAGAATCTGCCGCTTGTGATGTGGAAATCCAGAAATGCACAGCAGCCTCCACGTTAGTCACGGAGCGTCTGGGTGCTGCTGAGAGATGTCAGATGTCAGCACATGTGCTCCGCGCCTCCAGGCCAGCCTCCCCTCTCTCCAGCTGCTTCTACGTTCTCGTTCCCAGTGCTCCTCAGCGTCTCTGCTGTCTGCATTTCCTGAACAGCTACTTGTCTCCAGGCCTTCTGTGCTGGTCTCACCCCTGTGTCTGTCCCACCCCGCCGAGCGGCCCACTGGGACCCCTCGGGGCTTTTCCGATCCTGCAGCCAACGTCACCCCTCCTTCCTCCTCTGACCACAGGCCTCTCGTCTGGAGGAGGGATCTGGACATTGTCTCGCAGGTACCCTTGTGAAAGTGAATCTGCCACAAGGGTTTAACCACAGGGCTTATTTGTTTGAGCTTATTTGTTTTTTGCTTTTCAGAGGCAATCTGGTTGTAATTTCAGCAGCAGGCTCTCGGTCTGGCTACTTTATCCATCCCTCCTCATTTTGCCATTTTCCCCAACTGCTGCTTCGCAGGCTGTCTCTGTTTGGGTTATTCCTTCTAAAACATCTACCCAAACACACATATGCACACTTGAGCTCACACCCACACACAGGCATACTGACCAGGGGAAGAATTCCAGTGAGGTGCCTCTCTGGATTTCATGGCCGCAAGATTTGTCATTAATAGTGATGCTTTGTTCTGACAGCCATGATTTATATCGCTTTCAGTTTTCTTTCCAACTCCTATTTTGTTCCACATTTCACATTTCGCAAGGTTCTTTCATTCAAGTCTGTGTTTTCTGATTTGTATCTGCAAGTCTCTGCAATCCTCCAAGCCAAGGGAAGAAAAACAATACCCAAGAACAGAACATGTGATTAATCAACCAGATTCTAGGTAAAACTCAAATTTTTCAGTGAAATCGGACAAAATGCAAAGAACTCTCCCCTTGGGGAGAATCTCAAGCTGCCCAGGGGTGGAGGCTGTTAGTAATAGGTCGTTTCCTTCTCGCTGGATCTCTGTGAATAGTTTAACTGGGTGGATGTTGAACAACCTCTCCCCTTCATTCATATAGAACTTGGCCCTGTGGGGCTGGGCACAGAAACTCTCTGTTACCTTGATATTTTCAGTACTGCATCTGAATGGTGCCTTGTTTTGGCTCCGACTTTTTTCCTCACCTCCATTAACTCAGCTCCACAGGCGGAATCAGCACTTAATAAAACAACTATTGGCTGATGGTGCGAGTCATGGGAGGCTTTAGAGCTCTTCTTGGCTTTGTTTTTCTAAAAAGTACCCATGACTGTAGCCAAGCAAATCAGCACATACTCATGGGCTTCCTTGGGAGAAATTGAAAAAGTTAGGCAGCGGGGTGGAGAATCAGGCAGGGGGCCTAAAAGAAATTTAATAAACTCTGTGCTTTTCTTCTCTCTCTCTTTTTTTTTTTTTGGTGGGGGTATGTTTTCTTGAATCGAGCAGTAAGTTCTACGGGTATTTGTGGTAGACCAAACCTCTCTTCAGTGGAGTTGGGATGTAGTTAAAAAAAAAAAAACAAAGGTTGGGACTTCCATGGTGATCCCGCGGTCAAGACTCTGCGCTTCCAATGCAGGGGGTTCAGGTTCAATTCCTGGTCAAGGAACTAAGATCCTGCATGCTGTGCGGTGTGGTCAACAATTCTTTAAAAAAAAAGGTAGCTGAGGGAAATGTGAGGAACCCCTCTAGAGTGGGTCACCTGTGCTCACACCTCTAGGGCTGGCACAATTAAGAAATGGGTGATCCAGAGTTGACCTCCATTTCTCTGTCTTCTTCCTTCTGGATTCAGATCCCACCTCTGCCACTCACTAGCTGTGTGTCCTTGTTCAGGGGGACCTCACCCCTCTTTATCCACTCCTCTAAAATGTGGATTAATAATACTGCCAATACTGTACAGTCATTGTTATAAAATAATAAGAGTAGGAAAAGAACACAGGATAACATGAGATAACAAATGTGAGTGGCTGAGCCAGGATTAGAGCTAGGAGAGTATGGGTGAAGGGACAACGGGCCTGATGACTGGGCTATGCCACTGCCTGTAAAAGGAGTTTTCAAAAGCCAGTGTGGTGCATGTTCCTTGCAGCACTCTTCATAGTGGCCAAAAAGTGGAATTAAAGCCAGGTTGACTGGCTTTTTTGCCTCATTCTTACATTACTAGGTACCATAATTTAGGCAAACTTAGGTTTTTATTGTAACTCATACAAAACGTACCAATAGTAAAACAACAATAGTAACATTTATCACATATATGGTGTACAGCAAGTAAGTGGCAGTCAGTGTTTAAATCTGAAAGATTCACTCAGATAAATTCTTCTAACCACTAGACCTACACTGCTCACACATAGTGGTCTGTTGCAAAGGTTCTTTTGTTTCTCTTGATGCTTTTTATTTCTGATACAACCAGTATTTTATTTTTACCTCCTTGCAAATAAGTTCATTACTGTTCTATTGCTTTCTTCAAATAGTCATTAGCTTCCCGCTTTCGTCTTAATATCAAAATGGGCCACAAAATACATTCATGATAAAATAAAAATGACAAGCATAGCTTTTGCATTCTGCCACCTTGTAATGATGTCTGATCAAATATCTTCACCGATATATTTTAACACCTTGAGGAAAGTGCTCCCCTTGACTGTTATATTTATCACCTCACCCCTGAGATCACGGCAAGAATATATTCCTCCCCTGGGCTTGCTGACAATGTCCACAAGGAAATGTGTAAGTGGACTTTATAAACATCAAGTGATAGATTCTGAACATAAAAATGGTGGCAGAATTTGTCGTTTCAGTGATGTGATCTGTTTACAAATTTATTGATTGAAGGAACAAGATCAATATTTAACTCCACTTCATACCTCCAAAGAATCACAAAACCCTAGGAATAAAGTTGGAGCCTTGTGAACTGACAGGCTGATGATTTCAAAATGAAACAACTGACTTAGTCCAGCAATTAGCTTGAACTGCTGTTTTCATTTAAGGGAGCCCCTTTTTCAACTGAGATCACTAGTCAGTTCCGCCCACTCATCAATCTAAGACATGGGGACCAAAAGGAAATGTGTCTGAATCCCACATTTTAAAAATAAGTCTATGTACTTCCTCTGGCTGTGCTGGGTCCTCACTGCCGTGCGGACTTTTCTCCAGCTGCCGAGAGCGGGGACTACTCTCTGGTTTCAGCGCACGGGCTTCTCACGGGGGTGGCGTCTCTTGCTGCGGAGCGTGGGCTCTTGGGTGTGTGGACTTCGGTAGCTGTGGCACACGGGTTCAGTGGTTGCAGCTCCCAGGCTCGAGAGCACAGGCTCAATAGTTATGGCACATGGGCTTACCTGCTGCACAGCACTTGGAATCTTCCTGCATCAGGGACTGAACCTTGTCCCTGGCATTGGCAGGCAAATTCTTTACCACTGAGCCATCATGGAAGCCTAGTCCCATTATTTTTAAAGTGTCTGTTTTTATCTGTTCTGATTTTCTTCTCACCTGAGTATGTTTGGGAGTCTCAGGGAAGCAATCACTTTGTAACTGAATCTGCTTAAGTGAGAAATATTGTATCTTCTCCCTATAACAAAAATAATATTTTGTTTGACTGTGTGTTTTACATCCATCATTAGAGAAATATTTCAGAGTGGCAGTTGAGTACATGGTTGAATCTGAAATGGCCCAGATCTCTCTGGGCTTGGTTCCCCCATCTGTAAATCATGATACTTATGTCATAGATTGTTATTAGGATTAAATACATTCATACACATAAAGGGTTTAAAGATGTGCTGGAACTTGGTATAAGTTGGCTGTTGTTTTCAGGTTCCTAAGCACCATCCATCTAAGTTTTGTATTCTTATCCCTGTATTATAGTTAAAGGAAGTGCAGTTCAGAATGGTAAATAATTTGCCCAAGGTTTCACATACAGAGTGAGCAGCTGTCCTTTCCTCTCCAGATGTACAAGTAGGATCATATGCACTGTAGAAAGAATTAAGAACAGTCCTTTTTTTCTGTATCTAACATCCTGAAATGATTAAGATTCGGGATAGTTGTGCTTGATTGGATGTTTATTTCCCCAGATGGTGACTAAAGCATTACTGAATACATTTGAGGGCTGACTGGTGAGAATATGTGGTGCTAGAAACTGATATTCTTGGACAAATCCCTGAGTGATCACATCCCTGTTACCCTAATAGTCTTCCTTAGAGGCGTGCACATGACCACAGGTGTCAAAACAGCAAGCTCTTCTTGACACATTTGGCTTTCTTATTACCTACCATTTGATCTGTCTCTTACAATGAGTTTGTCTTCTGGGTTTTTATCAGTTATACTTTAGAGAACGATCCTCCTTGACTCCCCAACCCCTTCACCTTCATTAAGACATCACCTTGTCTCCATCTCTTACGTGTAATGTTAGCTCATTCCTCAGGTGCTGACTCTGTCTTCTGACTTTGATCTTCTGTTAAATTTTCCCCAACACTATTATTGTTGGCGTCATTAGGATCTTCAACATTGTTATAATTCCTTTGCATTTTCAATTTGTCTTTTCAAAACAAAATCAAGCACAGGTTATGTACTTCTGTAGAAAGCACTGAATCAAACAAGGTCAGTGTCTCACTGACATGAAAACTGAGAATCTTGTTCAGAAAGAAATTGGAAAGTATTTCCGTGAAGTGTCTCTTTTTGCATAAATCAAAGAGAAACACATGAGTTACCAGCCATGTATGGTTCTGTCCTTATGAATTCAAGGTACGTTAATATTTAGGTGGCATAGAATATTATTAAGAATAACAGGATGTCTCTAGCTTAAGCAGGAAATCACTTTTTTTAAATGTCAGAGCTCATTTTACAAAGAGATTGTAATTACAAAATAGTAATGGTTGATTCCAGTTTGGGGTTTGGAGGTGAATAAAGACAGCTTAGAGATTATAGGGGCTTCCTGTTTTGAATTTAGGAGAAGCCAAGACTTTTGCAAATCTTTTTAGATGTAATGTTTATGGAAGGCAAAGGATACCAACCCAGAATGTTGGATAGGGCAGTTAAATGTTGGTTTGGACATTCTAAGTAATTTAGACTATTGGACAGAGTACTGAACTACTGTAGTTTTCCCTTCATTTCTTGCCTAAA
Source organism: Madoqua kirkii (assembly GCA_006408675.1). Classification (NCBI taxonomy): domain Eukaryota; kingdom Metazoa; phylum Chordata; class Mammalia; order Artiodactyla; family Bovidae; genus Madoqua; species Madoqua kirkii. The sequence continues at coordinate 27,895 of SJYC01098234.1, forward strand.
AAGGGCAATAGTGAGAAAACGACTTTAAACAAAATATTCAACAAGTATTTAGTAAAAGCCTGTGGTACAAAAAAAAAAAAAAAAGCCTGTGGTACAAATAACATTCTGTAGAAGGCACTTAGACCCAAGGAAGCAGAAGATAAAATACATGCTCCTGAGAAGAAAAAATAAAATTACCAACATGAAGGAACCCAAGAGCAAGTCCCAAGTAGCAGATAAATTAGTGGCATGCTCTTCCCCTGATAGACACATGGCTCACTGCCTCACCTCCTTCGAGTCTTACCCAAATGTCACCTTTTCAGTAAGAACTTCCTTAACCAATCTCTATATAAATTGTACTGTCCACTCCACAAACCTTGTTTTTGTTTCTTTCCCTGTTTTACTTTTCTCTATCACCTTTTAGCTGATTACATAATTTATCATTTACTCTACCATGCCCCCACCTCTTAAGTGTAACCTTCATGAAAGCATGAGGGGCTACATTTTGTTCATTGACAAATCCCTAGCAGGCAATAGAGTACCTGGTAAAAATCGGTGTTCAAAAGAGTTGCCTTAACAAGTGCTTATTGACAGAGTATGCCAGACTACATATTATTGCTAAAATTTCTCAAAATAAGTAAACTTTCGCAGCATTACGGAGGAGAACCTTCTTGGAAGAAGCAATGTGTCCCTTTCAACCCAAAGCAACTTGATTAAACATAGTGATTACAACACAGGTGTTTTTTTTTGGGGGGGGGGTGGTGGTTCTAGACCAAACTCTGTGACCTAAACCAAGGTACTTAATTTTGGTTTTTGTGCATCTCTAAAGATGTTTATACCTGGGGCCAAGGACTTTAAAAAGAAATCCAAAGAACACAAAACAAAGACTAACTTTGAAGACTGAATTACTATGTTCTTTTCCTGGTCTCTCCTGGCTAAAGCTGAAGCAGCAGATATTCCAGGTGACATTGCACAACAACCGTCTTTGTTAATGAGACTTACGTAGGGCAGGCCTTAAGTCAGTTTGTGATAAAAAGCTCCCTCCTACTTGCAGTGGCTTCTCTGGGTTCTTCTGATGCCCTCTAGCTATTCCAAAAGCCTCCTGGGGCACCCATCCAAACCTGCCTGCTCCCAAAGTAAACCATACTCAAAAATTATGTCTTCCTGTCCTTTGCTCTCCAAGCAAAAAGGCTGCCTCCTCAGTCTCCTGCCAGTTAGGGCTGCATCTGGATGAGCTAATTCCCTCTAGGGTGGGAATGACAGATTGTTGGCTGGGCTAACCTTCTTTTTTTCCTCACCACCAAAGTAAGGCCTGATGCTAAAGGAGGAATTGGAAGGGAAGGAAATTTAAAATATTCAGTGCCTAGACTCTGCCTGAACATTTAATATATTAAATTATTTCATCCACAACCAGGTAAATAATATTACTCTCTAAGGACCTGAAGTTCATGAGAGGTATAAATGGATGGAGTCCAAAATGTTCTGTGTTATCACATCACTGCACTGAATAAATGAGCCTAGAACTAGAAATCAGGATCCTGCAGCAGACTTCCAGAGCAGTATTTTGTATTCTGGGGTTAAGGGAAGAGTCCTTTGCTGTATCCCGCTCAGCTACCTTAACTCTGGCTGTGACCTTGAACAAGTCCTGTGAGTAAGTTACTTAAGTAAATCCCTTGAGTAAATTACTTAATCTCTCATACTTTCCATTCCCACAATTGAAAAATGGGGGATAGTACTAGTACCTGTTATTAGTTATTTCTTACTTATGGAAAATCACCCTGAAACTTAGTTGCCTCAAACAACAATAGTCTTCCCTATGGGTCAGAAATTTAGGAGTAGCTCAGGGGTCTTTCATGAGGTTATAGTAAGATGTCAACTGAGTTCTGCAGTCATCTAAAAGTCTGATTGGGGATGGAGAATACATTTCCAAAAAGGCTCACTCATGCAGCTGGCAAGTTGGTTCCTCTCCATATGGGCCTCTCCATAACGTTGCTTGAATGTCTTCACAAAATGGCAGCTGGCTTCACCCACAGTAAGCAATCCAAGAGACTAAGATGCAAGTTGCAGTGATATTATGCCTTGAAGACAGATGTCACATCCCACCACCTCTGACATATTCTATTGGTCGTTCAAGGCATCTCTAATTCAGTGAGAGAGGGCCATCTTGGAGGCTTCTACAATAGTAACTACTCCACAGGATATGAGGAAGGTTAAATGAAACAACCTATATAAAACCTGGTACATAATAAACACTGAATAAATGGTAGCCATTATTACAAAATGCCCTAAGTGCTAAATGCCAACTCACATTAAGACTGGTACTGACTCTAAACTCTGCCCTAAGTTTAATTGTATTGGATTTTAACAAGAGGTTACCTTGTGAAATACTTTATCCCACATTAGAACCCACTGGGAAGAATCCAATGGAAAAAACCCAGAAAGCCACACAGCTCAGGTGAAACAGCAGCAACAACAAACAACAGGTCAACAAAATATTAAAAACAAAACAAAACCAAAAAACAAATACCAGTTCAGTGAATTAATAAAGCAAATGACATCTGGGGGTCAGGCTCCTGAGACCCAAGGGCAGCTGGTCTTCCCTGGCAGGCTCAATAGCTCACCCAGGTTGGAAGCATCCAGAGTGGTTTGTTACTACCTTCTGAAAAGCAACAACCAATGTATCTCTAGCGACTTCCTTATCTTGCAGGTGTTATCACTTAAATAGTGTAGTGTCTCCCTAACTTGTATTCAGGGAAGCGTTGCCATAGTGGGAAAAAAAAAACTTTAATAGGTGGATCTCAATACATTTAATAGGTGGTTCAATACATTTGAAAAGGCTGCCTATGACTTACGGTGCACAATTTGTGTACTGTTCAAGACTCCAGGAAGCCCCATGGTTAAACTATTTAAAACTTAGAAGGGGAAAAAAAAATGTTGAGTTAGATTTGACCCAGCATTTTGCAAATTCATTAGTGCACAACACACATTTTTTTTTTTCCCCATTGCAGGTGTAAGCCTCCTACTTAGAAGCATCTCCTGCTTCCTAGAGGCCTGATCATGGATGGGTCATTGAAGCCTTTTGGCCCTTAGTAGCCCCATCTCTGGGTTTCCCTGGTAGCTCAGCTGGTAAAAAATCTGCCTGCAATGCAGGAGACCCTAGTTCAATTCCTGGGTCAGGAAGTTGCCCTGGAGAGGGGATAGGCTACCTAACAGTATTCTTGGGCTTCCTTTGTGGCTCAAATGATAAAGAATCTGCCTGCAATGTGGGAGACCTGGGTTCAATCCCTCGGTTGGGAAGAGTCCCTGGAGGAGGGCATGGCAACCCACTCCAGTACTCTTGCTGGGGAATCCCATGGACAGAGGAGCCTGGTGGGCTATAGTCCATGGGATCGCAAAGAGTTGGACACAACCGAGTAACTAAGAACACAGCACAGCACAACCCCATCACTATAATGTGGATAATACAAACTTCATAGGGCTGTTGAGAAGATGAAATAATAAAGATACCTCTCCTGATATCTGAGTCCCCCAGTAAGAGCTTGATCCTTTGAATTCCAAACCCAGCTCCACCAGGAGGGATTTATTTGACCTTGATCAAGTTCCTTTTACTTCTCAGTCAGCTTTCTGGTCTATAAAGCAAGGAGAATAAATGCATGCTAAGTCTCTTCAGTCAAGTCTGACTCTTTGCAACTGTATGGACGGTAGCCTACCAGGCTCCTCTGTCCATGAGAGTCTCCAGGCAAGAATACTGGAGTGGATTGCCATGCCCTTCCCAATCCAGGGATCAAACCTGTGTTTCTTACATCTCCTGCATCGGCAGGCGCCTTCTTTATCACTAGTGCCACTTGTAACTTTCACATGGGGAGAAAATAAAAGGGAGCACGTGACATGCTGAGCACTTGCTTGGCAACACAGCTCACTAGCTGTCTAGGTATCATCATGACTGTTGTCGCTGGAGGTCACAAAATCAGTTAATGAACCCTAGTCTGCCTGCCTCTGAATACATGTGCTTCAGCCTCTGTTGGGACATACACTCAACAGACATGAGACACAATCATTTTCAGAGTGGCTCTGGGAGAGGATTCTGTTGGCGGTTAAAGACAAGTGGGTGGCAGCGATTCCAGAGAGCTTCCAGAAGCCATGGGGTTGCAGGAAGATATTTAAAGGAGGCAGGTGGCTGGGCAGATGGGGGTGGCAGGGTTTACACACTCAGGACAGCCGGGACAACGGCTCAGAGGAGTGAGTGGCAGTGGCTGCAAGATGCTGGCTTTGTTGGAACAAAGCAGCAGGTGAGGGCCACAGAGAGTCCACACTCCAGGCACTCAGGGAGGGCTGAGGCAGAATAAAACCCTTGGCAGGGAGACGGCAGCCCCATTTGCCTTTTTCAATCAATCAACCAACAATTGAGGGACCAGCCCTGAAACAAAGCCGGGTCTCCCTCCCTCCCTCCCTCCCATGCAGCCTCCTTTCAAACATCAGATCATAGTTGAACTTCTGAGAACTCCTCCTCCTCCCTCCTGAAGCCACGAGCAGTTGTACAGAAATTCATTTTTATTATTGAGCTCGTATTTCTGCTTTTGCCATCACTGCAGATCAGTTTGGGTTTTGTCTCCCAGCCAAGGGTTTTTCATATTTTCCAGATCACTCAAAAGTCTGTGTGTGCTGCCTGGAGCAGGTTTAAGGAACAATCTGAGATTTCTTTCTGAATAAGCAGTTATTTGTACTTTGTTTTGCTTTTCTTAGTTACTGAAGAGAAACAGTGACATAAAGAAAGCACTGGTAACACAGCGCTGAGCAGCACAAATGTCAGTGGTAGTGACTTTCAAACAAATAGTCAATTGTCAGGCGCACAAGGGTCTCATTGAGGAAATCTGTGCAGTGACTGCTAACGGGGTTTAACACTTTAGGCACAGTGTAATCAAGGAAAGAACTGTAAACTCTGCACAGAGTGACCTCGGAAGGAACTAAAAGGAAATGCCAACTCAAGATCCCAGCATACATTTTCAGACCAGTCACAGTATGTCGGGGGGAGGGCAAGGTGAGGAGAAAGAGCCTGATAGAGTGAAACGTTGTTTATGGAGAAATGGGGAACATTCCCTAATTATTGCAATGATTATGGTAAATCCAGTTACATTCTGTTTCATTCTCTATTTTAATACTTTTAATTATGGTTCTACACAAAGCTAAAGGTTTTTATTTTTTTAAATGAGATGTACAATGCATTTTACCACTTTGCAATATTTTTCTTTTAAAGGTTATTATTGTAAAGAAAATAGAATTCCTTTAGCAGAAATTTAAGTAAATACCTAGAACTCCCACCAGCCCCTTCCCAGAGCCTTTGGCATATAACAATATGGGCAAAATTTGTCTGTCCTGCCTCCTTATTCAGAGTTACCAAGTTTAGCACATAAAAACACAGGATGTCTAGTTAAATTTGAATTTCAGATAAACTATGAACAATTTTTTTTAGTATAAGTATGTTCCAAGCATTGTTCATGATCTACTAAAAAATTATTTGTTCTTTAAATTTAACTGGGGATCCTGTATTTAATTTGACCACATCATTCTAATTGACTATAGATGTCTAGTTTTATTTCTGGACTCTGTTCTCTATCTGATCTCTGTATCTATCTTTACACATATACTACATAGTCCTGGGATTACTGCAGCTTTGTAATGAGTTTTGAAATGGGTCTGAGTCTTCCAAATTTGTTGTTTTTTAAAAGATTATTTTGACTATTCTGGGCCCTTTCTATTTCAACATGAATTTTAGGACCAGACAGACAATTCCTGCAGAAGAATCAGTTGTCATTTTCATAAAGATTGCATTGAATCTGTAGATTAGCTTGAGGAGTACTGCATATATATATATATATATATATTTTTTTTTTAATATGTTTGTTTATTTGGCCGTGCTGGATCTTTAGTTGAGGCATGTGGGATCTAGTTTCCTGACCAGGAACCAAACTCAGGGCCCTTGCATTGGGAGTGTGCAATCTGAGCCCCTGGACCACCAGAGAAGTCCTTGTCATCTTAATGTCTTAAATTTCCAACCCATGAAAATAAGCTGTTTTTCTATTAATTTGGTTTTTGCTTTACTTTTCATGCTGTGTAGTTTCCAGTGCACAAGTCTTATACTTCTTTTGTTAAATTTATTTCTAAGAATATTTTTTTCTTTTCAAAAAAGAAATAGGTGCTGCAAATAGAATTTTCTTAATTTCATTTTCAGATTGTTGTTTTCTAGCATATAAAAATAAAACCTATTTTGGTATACTACAGTATTTAAGAATGTAAGTTTGAAAACCTATTGTTCTAGTGAAATATAATTCACATTCTGATTGCCAGCTACCAGGACGTTAACTTCTCTGACTTTCGTTGGCTTGGTTCTTTGGGAAAATGCTGCTGGCACTGGCCAAGGGACCATAGCATATAACCTGTTAGACTGTGGGCTCAGGTCCACCCACGGCAGTGGGAGAAGAAGAGCCCTGCAAACAGATGTGCTGCGCTTCAGTACTTTAACTGCCAGCTCTCTCCCCAGACTTTAAACTCTCTGAGAGCTCTAACACGATCTTCTGTACAATTCTCTCAAAAGCAGGCACCAGTTTGGTGTCTGCTTTAAGTATTTTGTCAGACTCACTGACTAAGTGGAGAGGGGAAAAATGGAACTGCTCAGGGGACAGAGCTCAATGGGATCTTATTTTGCTGAGGGACCTCACAGCCTACTGTCAGATTTGACTCATCCATACTCACCCTGTTCATAAAAAGAAAGGTCTGTAAGGCTGTAAAGAACTATTTATTATCTATAGGACATACTGTAATATTTTTATTGCAGTCACTTCATAGTATCATTTTTTTAATAGTATCTTTTTAAAATATGTGGTACAGCAAAATGTCCCTTATTGTTCTTGTTCAAGATTCTCTTGAAAATTTTTGAATTTTTATTTTTTCGTATCCTTCTCAGTACTGGGTCCTTAGTGGGATTTTCACTGGATTCAATAACATTTTTATATTAACTTGGGAAGGATTTGTATTTTCATAATTTTTTTCTAATCCAAGATTTTGGTATGTCTCTCCATGTATTCGACATGTTTTATTTCCTTCAATTAAATTTTATAACTTTGTTCATATACATTCTAGACTTCCCTTGTTAAATTTATTCATGACACTATTTTTAAAGAATTTATTTTGTAATTTCTATGTATAACTTTATTTCTAATATGCAGAGAAGTTACTGCTTTTAAAAAATATTTATCTTAGCAGCCACTAAGGAAAACAGTATGGAGGCTCCTTACAAAATTAAAATTATAACTATTATGCTGCTGCTGCTGCTAAGTCACTTCAGTTGTGTCTGACTCTGTGCAACCCCATAAACGGCAGCCCACCAGGCTCCCCCGTCCCTGGGATTCTCCAGGCAAGAACACTGGAGTGGGTTGTGATTTCCTTCTCCAATGCATGAAAGTGAAAGAGAAGTCACTCAGTCGTGTCCGACTCTTAGTCACCCCATGGACTACATACAACCCACCGGGCTCCTCCGACCATGGGATTTCTCCAGGCAAGAACACTGGAATGGGGTGCCATTGCCTTCTCTGATACATGATCCAGTAATTCCACTCCTCAGTATGTATCAGGAACAAACAAAAACTCTAATTTGAAAAGACACATGTACCCTAATGTTCATAGCAGCACTATTTAAAATAGCCAAGACAGGAAAATAGCCCAAGTGCCCATCAACAGATGACTGGCTTAAGAAGATATGGTGTGTATATATATATCTAGTGGAATATTACTTGGTCTTAGAAAAAAAAAATACTGCCATTTGCAACAAATGGATGGACCTAGAGAACATTATGCTTAGTGAAATAAATCAGAGAAAGATAAATACTATATGATAGCACTTAAATGTGGAATAGAAAAGATAATATAAGTGAATCTATGTACAAACAGAAACAGATTCACAGACAGAAAACAGACTTATGGCTACCAAAGAGGGATGGAGGGGACAAATTTGGAGTGTGAGATTAACAGATATAAACTATTATACATAAAACAGATAAGCAATAAGAATTCACTGTGTAACACAGTGAATTACATTCACTATCTTGTCATAGTCTATAAAAGAATATAATCTGAAAAAAACAATGGAATCACTATGTGGCACACCTAAAACTAACACAATATTATAAGTCAACTATACTTAAATTTTTAAAATTTATCTTATATTCAGTGACTCTACCAGTTATATTGGTGGTTTTAATGTTTTGAGTCATTTGGGATTTCCAATCATAGAAGTATATTATAGGTAAACAAAAATATTAATAAATTTGCCTTTTCTTTTTCATGATTTGACATTCTCATTTGCTTTTCTTGTCTTATTTCATAGTTCAGTTCAGTTCAGTTCAGTTCAGTCGCTCAGTCGTGTCTGACTCTTTGATATCCCATGAATCGCAGCACGCCAGGCTTCCCTGTCCATCACCAACTCCCAGAGTTCACCCAAACTCATGTCCATCGAGTCAGTGATGCCATCCAGCCACCTCATCCTCCGTCGTCCCCTTCTCCTCCTGCCCCCAATCCTTCCCAGCATCAGAGTCTTTTCTAATGAGTCAACTCTTCGCATGAGGTAACCAAAATATTGGAGTTTCAGCTTTAGCATCAGTACTTCCAATGAACACCCAGGACTGATCTCCTTTAGAATAGACTGGTTGGATCTCCTTGCAGTCCAAGGGACTCTCAAGAGTCTTCTCCAACACTACAGCTCAAAAACATCAATTCTTGGGTGCTCAGCTTTCTTCACAGTCCAATTCTCACATCCATACATGCCTGCTGGAAAACCATAGCCTTGACTAGATGGACCTTTGTTGGCAAAGTAATGTCTCTGCTTTTGAATATGCTATCTAAGTTGGTTATAACTTTCCTTCCAAGGAGTAAGTGTCTTTTAATTTCATGGCTGCAGTCACCATCTGCAGTGATTTTGGAGCTCCAAAAAGTAGTCTGACACTGTTTCCACTGTTTCCCCATCTATTTCCCATGCAGTAATGGGACCAGATGGCCTGATCTAAGTTTTCTGAATGTTGAGCTTTAAGCCAACTTTTTCACTCTCCTCTTTCATTTCATCAAGAGGCTTTTTAGTTCCTCTTCACTTTCTGCCATAAGGGTGGTGTTATCTGCATATCTGAGGTTATTGATATTTCTCCTGGTAATTTCATAGTAGAACCTCCCAAATAATGTTAAGTAATACAGGTGACATTTATTTACTTATTACTGAAGTCAAGAGTATTTGCTTTTGAAAATTTTGTAACCAAAACAAACTTTAATACCAAACAGGAAACTATATCATTTGGGGGATATAGCAACAACTATATGTAGAATTAATATAATGCATTGATGCCTTCGAACTGTGGTGTTGGAGAAGACTCTTGAGAGTCCCTTGGACTGCAAGGAGATCAAACCAGTCAATCCTAAAGGAAATAAACTCTGAATATTCACTGGAAGGACTGATGCTGAAGCTGAAACTCCAATATTTTGGGCACCTGATGTAAAGCACTGACTCATTGGAAAAGATCCTGATGCTGGGAAAGATTGAGGGCAGGAGTAGAAGGGGGGCAACAGAGGATAAGATGGTTGGATGGCATCACCGAATCAGTGGACATGAGTTTGAGCAAACTTCAGGAGACAGTGAAGGACAGGGAAGCCTGGCATGCTGCAGCTCATGGGGTCACAAAGAGTCACACACAGCTTAGTGACTGAACAACAACAAAAAATGATGAATACAGATAAATAGATAGATAATACTGAATAACTCCTTGAACGCAGAGTAAACTTGAGTCTCCAGTGGAGACTTGGAGGAATTTTTCATCCCTTAAATTCTTAAAAGAAATGATGGGAGAGAGGAGCCAGAAAGAATCTGATATATCCAAGATGGCAGATTAAGAGTTCAAAGATTAGGAACAGCTGGGGAGAACAAGAGAGCACAGAACAGAAAGCAGGATTTTCTTGGGCAAAAGCCAAAAACACCAACTGGGAGGTGACCACTAAGTCAAAACAGTTTAATACAGAAGCCAGAGAGGGAATATGAAGCTCTGATTGGAAAGAATCTTGAAGATTAATCGAAAGTCTTGACAAGCAGCTTCTACAACATATTTTCAAACTTTCAAAATACAACTTGTCTTCTTCTTATTGGTGCAATAGAGTTCTTTGCCTAGCACAGTGTCTTGTATATAGCTGGTCATTAAAAGAATTTTTGTTCTTGAATTAATAGACAAGGAGACTATATGTAAAATAGATAGCCAACAGGAATTTGCTGTATGGCTCAGGAAACTCAAACAGGGGCTCTGTATCAACCTGGAGGGAAGTGGGAGGGGGGTTCAAAAGGGAAGGGATATGTGTATACCTATGGCTGACTCATGTTGAGCTTTGACAGAAAACAACAAAAATCTGTAAAGAATGATCCCTCAGTAAAAAAATAAGTCAATTAAAAGAAAAAACAAGGAGAGAGAAAACAATAGCACCTCAAAAGCCAAAGAAAAATTGACTTAATGCCAAGAGACTTTTGAAAGGTCTTTTTTTAAAGAAAGCATTTTATTAAGCTAGAATGCTAAAGAAAAGAGTACAAAATATCTAGCTCAATAAATTATTACATCCAACTAACCACCACTGAAAATGAGAAATTGAGTGTCACCAGTTCCCCAGAAGTTCCCTTTAAGCCCCCTCCTAGCCACTACCCCCTCTAGGGGTACTCACAAAACAGCACAGATTTTAGCTGTTTTTAGAAATTGTATAAATAAAATCACATACTATGTGCTTTTGTGTGTGTGTATATAAACAAAAGAAGTAGGTACTTTTTTCGTATCTGGCTTCTTTTGTTAAACATTGTATTTCTGAGATTCCTCTATGTTATTGCAATATGTAGCAATAATTTCTTTATTCTCACTGCTATATAATAATTGATTATATGAACATACCACAGTTTATTTATCCAATCTATTGTTGATGGGCATTAAGGATGTTTCCAGATGGAAGTATTATAGCGATGCTGTGAACATTTTACTACATGACTTTTGATGAACATATTAAGTTTCTATAGGGTGTTCATCAGGGAATGGAATTGCCTACTCACAGACATCAGCTTTAAAAGATATTTTAGACAGTTTTCTAAGTAGTTATACCAATTTGTGTTCCTACTAACAATATAAAAGGAGGCCCAGTTACTCTATATCCTCACAATCCTGGTTTGTCTCTTAAATTTTAAACATTTTGGTGGATATATAATAGTATTGCATTGTAGTTTTAATTTGCATTTTCCTGATAACTAATGAGATTAAGTGATGACATTTTTGGTTGCAAAATTAAATCATGTCCACGTAAAATATCCAACAACAGTATAAAAAATAAAGCCAGTGGTATCAGTTTCCTAGTCTTAGAAATTAAGGCTATAGAGTGTAGACACATATCTTCTCAAAGCAGAGTTCATGGAATTCTGTGTTTCCACAGACATACTCTGTTAAGTCCACACATTTTCTTTACAAGATGAAATTTTGTGGTTGCATTTTTGAGATAAACTAAAATATTATTGTAAGTATTATTTCAGTCATCTGAATGACCAGCTTCTAGCCAAGTATTGCCAACCAATGTAGGTACCTTTATTTACTATTATATTTGATTGCCATGATGTCAAGTCAAGGGTTCAGAGGAACGGAACAGAGGCAAACCTAGTAGGCTGGCTCCAACTGCAGGCTCAGTGACGTCAGGTGAACTGTAGGAATATAGGTGCTCATGTGGTTTGAATAGAGAAGAATAGCGGAAGAATAACATCATCACAGTAGTGAGAAGCCAACTAAAAAGAATCTAATGAGGGGATTCCCTGATGGTCCAGTGATTAGGACTCAGCTTTCACCGCTGGGCTGGGGTTCTGTTCTGGGCTGGGTATCTAAGATCCCTCTCACAATGAGGCCAGAAAGGCTGCAAGGATGTAGACCATAGAGTTTCTATAGGCTTACATAGTTTTGTTTTAATATAATTTTTAAACTTGCCTCCAGTCTATCACTATATATGTGAGAACTATAAGCATAAGGAGCTTATAACGGCTTTCTGGTTGTACATTTTAAAGTCACGTTCTTTGAAACTGACTTAAATCAATAATCAAGTTGCATTCCCTGTTGGAGTTGCACACATTGCTCAAGTATGAGAAACACTAACCTAATAGGTAACTTCATGCAGAATTTCTAGGTGAGGACCATCATGATGGGAAAGTATCAGGACAAACAATCAAATAGGACTTTGCCTGCAGAACATCAGCTTTTGAACTTGAATGTGGATTTAAGAGTCATTGTTTCTCTAATCTGAAGGCAGACTGAATGATTCATAAAACTGAGCATATAAGAATGGCTAGAGAATTTCCCTAGTAGTCCAGTTGTTAAGACTCTGCACTCCCAATGCAGGAAGCACATGATCTATCCCTGATTGTGGAACTAAGATCCCACATACCACACAGTGCAGTACTTTACTTTCTTTTTTAAAAAAACAAAAAAGTAAAAGTAAAACAAAATGTTATAGATAAAAAGAAAGAAAAAGACTGGGCCTACACACTAGGCTGGTCTTGCTTCCTCTACCACATTTGAACTGCGCCTGTCCCTTCTCTAAACTAGAGACTGACAATCATATGAAACTTGCATGTTTGCTGGAAGGATTATGTTTAACATATTTAAAGCATCTGGGGAATATTACTGGTGTTTAATGGCAGCCACCGATATTACAGGGACATTTGACCTGTAGGTTTTTGGGCAGGTTCCATGAGCTTTATATCATGCTGAAGTTCTTTCCACACTTAGGAAAATATTCTAAACTGAGTGACTAAATATTAGATATATAACCAAAGCAGTATCTGCCAGTGCCATTATAGCATACAAAATACAAACAAAACAAAGTGAAAACTATTAAGAGTCTAATTCACTGAATTTTTATCAATTTCTCCTGATCAGTTAAAATTTTTAAAGCTCTTATTTTAACTGTCAACACTGGAAGAATTTCTGAAGTCTGCCAATCCACTTTTTTTTTTTTTTAACTGAAGTATAGCTGATTTACAATGTTCTGCCAATCTCTGTTGTACAGCAGTGATTCAGTTATATGCATATATACATTTTTTTTTGTTCTTTTCTATTACGGTTTTCCACAGGATATTGAATATGGTTCCTTGTGCTATACATTAGGGCGCTTTAGACAGTAAAATTTTGTGGACTTGCCTTAGCATGACTGGTCAGACTAAAATCATTGACATGCGAATGTCTGTCTGGGTATGGGGCTTTCCTGATGGCTCATTTGGTAAAGAATCCACCTGCAATGCAGGAAGCTCCACCGGAGAAGGGATAGGCTACCCAGTCCAGAATTTTGGGGCTTGACCTGGGTTCGAACCCTGGGTTAGGAAGATCCCGTGGAGAAGGGAAAGGCTACCCACTCCAGTATTCTGGCCTGGTGAATTCCACAGAGTGTATAGTCCATGAAGTTGCAAAGAGTCGGACACAACTGAGCGACTTTCACTTTCACGTGGGTATAAATGTATAAAACATACATGAAATTGAGCTATATCTACACTGACTTTGACTCATAAACTGGAAGTTTATTTTTGTATTTATGAAAATCTTAACACCTGCTTGCTTTGCTGTGATGAATAATTTTTATTCGATAATTGGAATATAATGGGGGGATTCTTGTCCCTCTGAGTTTAGATAAGGTAATCATATTTGAAATAGTTACATTCGTCTAAAACAATATTAGTACGAAATGATGGTAATCATATTTAAAGATTTTTGAATTTTGCTTTACTTATAAAGCCCATCTTACCCCTTATTAGGAAAAAAAACACTGAGTAACAGGGTTGGGGGACATGCCTAATTGTGTCTTCTCTGAGCTTCAGAATCTGTCCAGGTCTCCCCCACTTCTACTGCAGCCTTCTTGAGGCACATCACCCTGCACCCAGACAAGAGCAATAGTATTTCAGTTGGTTTATTTGTGTCCACTCCAGCCCCTCCTAAACCACTCTGCATACAATGTGTCAGCTTGTTGCTGTTCAGTTGCCAAGGCGTGTCCAGCTCTCAGGATCCCATGAACTGCAGCATGTCAGGCTTCCCTGTCCATCACCATCTCCCGGTGTTTGCCTAAGTTCACGTCCATTGAATCGCTGATCCTATCCAACCATCTCATCCTCTGTTGCCCTCTTCTCTTCTCCCTTCAGTCTTTCCCAGCATCAGGGTCTTTTCCAGTGAAAAGTGTCAGATTGACCTTTCTTAACTACAAAACAAATCAAGCCACTGCCTGCTTAAGACTGTTCCTGATCTGTCCCAGGCTTCTTTCTCCTGCCTCTAATCACACCTTTATTCTCCTGCTCACTGTGCTGCAGCTTCATTGCCTCTCTTTCTTCAAATCCTCCAAATGCATCCCCACTTTAAGGTCTTAGCACTTACTGCCCTTGGCACCACCCCATTTGAACCTCAGCCGTCCCTTCTCTAAACTAGAGACTGATAATAATCCAGAACTTCATGCTTGCTCTAAGGATAATAGTTAACACATTTAAAGCACAGGGTGAGGTGGGGAGGGAAAGAAGAAGGAGGAGAAGGAAGAGGAAGGGGCAGGAAGGTGGGGGAAGTAGAAAAGAAAGGGAAGTTCTTTGCCTAGTCCTCTGCCTAGAACGCTCTGTTCCACAATCTTTGCACAGTTCCTTCCTTCTCTAACTCATCAGAGAAGTCTTCCCTCCCCATACATGCCATCACCCTGTGTCCAATGCCCTGTTTTATTTTCTTTAAAGCACTTAATAGACTGATTTCATCTTTATGTTTATTGGGTAACTAGCTAATACTATAGCATCCTTCCCTGCAGAATGTAAGCTGAAGGAGTCCCTTGTCACTCAGTTCATAACATGATGCCTATACAAAGAAGTCTTACAACAATGTTGCTTGACTAAAAGAATGAATGAGTGAATGAATGAATGCTGCTGCTACTGCTGCTAAGTTGCTTCAGTAGTGTCCGACTCTGTGCGACTCCATAGATGGAAGCCCACATAAATCTTAACACCTGCTTGCTTTGCTGTGATGAATAATTTTTATTCGATAATTGGAATATAATGGGGGGATTCTTGTCCCTCTGAGTTTAGATAAGGTAATCATATTTGAAATAGTTACATTCGTCTAAAACAATATTAGTACGAAATGATGGTAATCATATTTAAAGATTTTTGAATTTTGCTTTACTTATAAAGCCCATCTTACCCCTTATTAGGAAAAAAAACACTGAGTAACAGGGTTGGGGGACATGCCTAATTGTGTCTTCTCTGAGCTTCAGAATCTGTCCAGGTCTCCCCCACTTCTACTGCAGCCTTCTTGAGGCACATCACCCTGCACCCAGACAAGAGCAATAGTATTTCAGTTGGTTTATTTGTGTCCACTCCAGCCCCTCCTAAACCACTCTGCATACAATGTGTCAGCTTGTTGCTGTTCAGTTGCCAAGGCGTGTCCAGCTCTTCAGGATCCCATGAACTGCAGCATGTCAGGCTTCCCTGTCCATCACCATCTCCCGGTGTTTGCCTAAGTTCACGTCCATTGAATCGCTGATCCTATCCAACCATCTCATCCTCTGTTGCCCTCTTCTCTTCTCCCTTCAGTCTTTCCCAGCATCAGGGTCTTTTCCAGTGAAAAGTGTCAGATTGACCTTTCTTAACTACAAAACAAATCAAGCCACTGCCTGCTTAAGACTGTTCCTGATCTGTCCCAGGCTTCTTTCTCCTGCCTCTAATCACACCTTTATTCTCCTGCTCACTGTGCTGCAGCTTCATTGCCTCTCTTTCTTCAAATCCTCCAAATGCATCCCCACTTTAAGGTCTTAGCACTTACTGCCCTTGGCACCACCCCATTTGAACCTCAGCCGTCCCTTCTCTAAACTAGAGACTGATAATAATCCAGAACTTCATGCTTGCTCTAAGGATAATAGTTAACACATTTAAAGCACAGGGTGAGGTGGGGAGGGAAAGAAGAAGGAGGAGAAGGAAGAGGAAGGGGCAGGAAGGTGGGGGAAGTAGAAAAGAAAGGGAAGTTCTTTGCCTAGTCCTCTGCCTAGAACGCTCTGTTCCACAATCTTTGCACAGTTCCTTCCTTCTCTAACTCATCAGAGAAGTCTTCCCTCCCCATACATGCCATCACCCTGTGTCCAATGCCCTGTTTTATTTTCTTTAAAGCACTTAATAGACTGATTTCATCTTTATGTTTATTGGGTAACTAGCTAATACTATAGCATCCTTCCCTGCAGAATGTAAGCTGAAGGAGTCCCTTGTCACTCAGTTCATAACATGATGCCTATACAAAGAAGTCTTACAACAATGTTGCTTGACTAAAAGAATGAATGAGTGAATGAATGAATGCTGCTGCTACTGCTGCTAAGTTGCTTCAGTAGTGTCCGACTCTGTGCGACCCCATAGATGGAAGCCCACAAGGCACCCCCATCCCTGGGATTCTCCAGGCAAGAACACTGGAGTGGGTTGCCATTTCCTTCTGCAGAGTGAATGAATGCCCAGCTTCAGAAATCACCTAAGATCTAGCTTCTGAGTAACGGAGTGTGTGTGTGTTTGTGTGCTCAGTCATTCAGTCATACCCGACTCATTGCAACCCCATGGACTATAGCCAGCCAGGCTCCTCTGTCCACGGAATTTTCCAGACAAGATTACTGGAGCAGGTTGCCATTCCTCCTCGAGGGGATCTTCCTTGACTCAGGGATCAAACCCGTGTCTACTGTGTCTCCTGCATTTGCAGGTGGATTCTTTACCATTGTGCCACCTGGGAACCTTTAGCAAGTACTAAACCGTTTGGCACTTCAGTTTCCCTTATGAATAATTAGTAAGCTGAACTGATCATTAATGGCACTTCTTGTTTTACACTGGCCAAAAAGTTCATTTGAGTTTTTCTGTAACATCAATATTTCCATGGTTCATATTCAAATATTTCCACCTCCCCTTCCTTTTCTTCTCTCTTCTCCTCCTTATTCACTTTCTTCTTTACTGTCTCCGTCCCTCCATCCCTCCCTCCTTCTGTCAGCAGCAGCCCTCCCTTGGATCCATGAATAATTCTAAACCATTTGGAGATATTTTATGCATAAACACAGACGTCTCAAGGATGTATGGTCTCTAGACAGTGAATTGTCCTCACAATTGTTGTAGTGTTTCGTTTTCCTTGCCTGGCTAACCTCATCAAAACCACACCCTCTGCTGCCAAACCACAGCCCTACTCTGACTTTGGAAATAAAAATGGAAGAGAAGGATCCCTGGCTTCTGAGAGGGGGAAAATGCTATACAAATTTTAACTAGTATAGTGCTTCTAGAGAAATCAGGGTGCAACTGACAGGATTGATTACAACTTTATAAATTTCCTAATATAATAAATTCCATGAGACTGATACCAAATTTTAGATACCACCAGAGACAATCCCTAAATTACTTTTTCTAGGCTATATCTAATTACAGTGACTATCCTTGTACATGCTTAACTTTTAACCAATTAGTTTTGATATGCTATTAATAGAAATATACACTAAAAACAATATAGTGATGACTAGATAGTAACATTATGTATTAAAACTTACATCATTCCTTATTTAAGATCCTGTGAAACATGGTCTCAGGAAATGAAACAGAATTTCTTCCATGTCTAGAACAACTGAAGTCATTATCAACTGCAAAGACATTTTAATTTGCTCATAAGTGCCTGTCTACAAACCAAGTTTTTAAAGTTTAAAACCACACGATGGCTTAGAATCACAGCATTTATGAACTGGAAGAACACTGTGACCTTCATTTAACACATGAGGAAACTGAAACTCAGAAAGCTCAAACAACTAGACCAAGGTCACAGACCCCATTAGTGCTAGAGCTGGAACAAAACTTCTGGTCTCCTGGCTTCATGCTTTTCTTATCACCCCAAGCTGCAGTTTCTTGCAACTTTCAATCATATGTCCCAACTCATCATAGAACACGGTGGGTTGGAATATAAATTATCAGTCCATTAACTGAGAAACCACTTGAGGAATTATAGTAGTCATGTTGCTGTTATAGTACTTCTTAATATTCACTTGAATTTGTGTGTTTGGTACTTTAAAAAGTGTTACTTGTATTAACCTATTTAATCCCCAACTAGCCCCATGGGTGGGTGGATATGGGAGGATAGTCATTTTTCTAAGCCTTTTACGTCTAATAAATCATATAATCCTCAAAACTACCCTGCAAAGTAGTATTATTACTCCTATTTTACAGGTGAAGAAACTGAGTCTTAAAGTGATAGAGTCATGCTCAAGTTCAAACATACCCTTAAACCAATACATATGCTACCTTTTTCTGCTATATCACCTACTCATTAGTTTCTACTTTCCCATCACCAAATATTAGAATAACAAGTAGTTTAACTTGAGTTTCTTCTCCCTGCATTCACCTAGCTTCTCTGTATTAGCTGGCACTAGAGATATGGAAATGGAAACCCACTCCAGTACTCTTGCCTGGAAAATCCCATGAACGGAGGAGCCTGGTAGGCTACAGCTCATGGGGTCACAGAGTCGGACATGACCGAGCGACTTCACACACACATACAGAGATATTTAAAGACAGAGGAACCAGAAAGGACAGAAGACCATCTACAACCTGAATAAATTAGACAATGGATTTTATTATGTAATTAACAACACTTCAACTTGAACAGGTATGGCTACAGCCCATGAAAGTAAGTTTTCTGCATATGGTGGCCTAGTATAAAAACAGAATCTGTGAATTACTAAGTGAGTTACATTTTTTCTGCAAGAAGGCGCAGAGACATGTTAGTGTTACATCAGTTAGTGGGGAAGTCTGTGGTAAGAACACATGGAGAGGTGAGAAATCCCAAGAACAGTCTCAGTGGCTACAGTCGGGGCCTCAGAGGGTATCATTCAGGTTTTTTTCAGGTTGCAGTAGTAGCTCTAGTCATTCAACAGCAGCAAAAGCTGTCCACCATATTCATGACTTGGCTTCTCTGCTGGTCTCCCATCTCGCAACCTACTTACTATCAATTGACTTTTCTGTATTCACCTCTCCTACCTCTTTCTCCCACCTCTCTCTGCTCTAGGTCTCTCTTATGTCTCTACCACCTCCTTTTCTTTTTTTCCCTGGAGGGCTCTTAACCCCATGACAAAAAGAGAATCTGAGCTGGGACATGAGCAGGTCTATTGGTGCATCAAGAGATCCATTAGAGTACTCAAATCAAGTCATCTCAAAGTCTATGGAGGGCTGCCTTCCCACTCACCATACCCTCCCAGAGAAACATCTGTATGCCCATTGGCTGCTTCCAAGGTAACAGGATCATATAGAACAAAGCAAGCATGGACCTATATGTTTAGAAGAGAACTTTGAGCATGATGAGCAATTTTTATGGCTTGTCTGGTACAAATATAGATCCTCTTCCATGTACTGATGGCACTAATCAAGACAAAAGCTCTTTAAACCAAAAAAATAAAGGGTCATTGCTGAATATTCTCTCATTTTATATTTCAGCTACAGCTCTATTTTTAGCTATGGCATACTCAGAATTGGATACCATAAATTCTTTTAATGCTCTTGATCTTCCACTCTCTTACCTGTTAAATCCATACTGAAACTTTTAGCTGACTCAGGATACAAACCCAGAGGCTCTGATAATTCTGACATTTTTAAACGGCCAAACAATGGAGGTTTCTGAAGTTGTTTCATTGATGGTGTTGACCTATAAAAGGATGAAAATAGCAGTACCTTGCAATTTCAGACCATTTTGTATTTTTGAAGTGCTCCTCACTGAAATGCCACTCTTTTCTTATGCCTTTGTACTTTCCTAGGGCGCTGACTTTGCCAAACCATGAAATGAAATCCCTCACATCACCATCCTCCCCTTGGTTTCCTGAATCCACTTGATTGCTCTTTTCTCCAACGGCACTAGGACTCCTTGCCTATGTTGCTCATGCATGACACATCCTGCATAATTAACATTTTACTTGCTTACCATGTAAGTTTCTTGAGGGCAGAGAAAATGAGCCATCTAGAACAGTATCTTACATATAAAAGGTATGCAAAAAATAGAGGAGGGGAATGCATGGGAAAAGGCATGATTTTGCCCACTTACAGATGAGGAGAAAAAAAAATAAACCATATGGGAACTGAGGAAGATATTGCACTGACTTGTGGTAGCCTTAAACCAAGGTGCAGAAGCAAAGAAAGAAACATTTAAAAGTTGAATAGAAGCATAAAAGACTGGCAAAGAGTAAAATGAAAGAAGAGGAAAGAATGAGAAGAGATAGAAAAGAAAGAGAAGAGGGCTGAGATGAATGGGCAAGCAGCAAAGAGGAGTTTTTGTTTGTCTGTTTGTTTTTAAGAGAGTGAGGTGGGAGAGAAAGCCAGAAGAAAAAGGCAGAAAAGCATTTTTATAATCTCCTCAGGAAAATGTTTTATGTTGACTGGAAGAGCTAATTTGGACTTTGGGAAGTAGGAAAAAAATGAGGAAGGCACCATCCTTTAGTCAAAGGTAAGAGAACTGAGAAAAGTAAACAGAGGACAAAGGGGAAGAAGAGAGGGAAGTGGTTGGTCCTTTTTTTAGTTATTAAAATTATTCCACACAAAATCCGTTTTTGAGAATTTTGCAAAATCAAAGGGAAAAAAGAAAACCGCAATGAAAGGAACTTCAGCTCCTGTGATGCCTTGAGTCAGAAATTCTGTGCAGTTTGTATAACTGTAGGCAAAACTTCCAAAGCATATGTTTAAATTCTCGGTCAACAGATAAGAACTTTTCAGCCAGTTTAAACTAGAACTTTCAAATGACTGTCTAATCTAGCAAAGTCTCATGACCATTCTAGGTGTGACACCAGAATCTTGCCCATTATGCAAAGTATCAGAGAAAAATCCGTTCTAATTTGATTTAACTTAGAAACTAAGTATCTTATCTAAGTATCTAAGCTAAGTATCCGTTGGCTTTTGGGATCCCTTTCTCATTGAGATTTCCTCTTTCCACTCTGACTGCTGCTTTTGAGTTTCCATGCCCAGTCCTCCAATTTTACTCTGTACTTCTCTTTTAGAATATATCTTGGTTTACGGTAGACAAAGTTGATATAACAAGTAGACTCAAATATGTCATTAAGTCAGTCATCAGGAACTATTTCCATTCATTCATCACATGCTCAATTGTGTCTGACTAAGGGATCCTATGAACTGTAGCCTGCAAGGCTCCTCTGTCCCTGGGATTTTCCAAGCAAGAATACTGAATGGGTTGCCATTTCCTTCTCCAGGAGACCTTCCCAACACAGGGATTGAACTCACACTTCTAAGCTAGTGTACAGGTGGTCAGGGCAACCTTCCTCCACACATTTGGGGGACTGGGTCCTCTCTGCACACTGCTCTCCACAGCCATCCCTTCTACTTACATGCCCTTGGCCAGACTTCAGACACATGACCCTACCCCACTGCAAATTCAGTTCAGCTGTCTACCTGGACAAAGAAGCAGACAACAGGTTGGGGGGGAGGGGGAGAAGCGGTCTCTGTCACAGTACCATCTACCATGGTCGCCATTTAACATTTATATGTACAATTACATCCTTCGTGTCTATTTCCTCCATCAGATTTTTAAGCTCTGTTACAGCAGGTAAACATTTTTGTTCACAGTTGGGTCTCACCAAACTGCTAAATACATCTGTTGAATTAATCAGTAAATTCTTATTAAGCTAGATCTCTAGCATATTAGCCCGGAGCACTACAACAGCCTCTTAACTGACCTCTCTGTCTCCCCTCTTGGCCCTCTCCATAGCAAAGTCTTTTGTAGTGATCTTCCAAAACTATACACGTACTCCTACCATTTCCTCCACTTTAAAACTTCAACAGTCTTCCATTGCCCCCATATCTCCTTATTCTGCCATGTAATTCCCTTCCTTCTTTCTCTGTTTCAGCATTCCTTCCCATCACAGATGCACACACACACTCACTCACTCTCTCAAATATACTCACTGTCTGCCTTTCCAGTCCAGTCACAAACACTGACACTTCTCCCCAACACATCATGCCCCTCCCTGGCTAACTACTCACTGCGCTCAAGTCTCAGCTTAGTTTATCATTTTATTGAGGATCTCCCTTAGCCCTCAGGATGGTGTTGGTGCCCTTACTCTGTGCTCCCATAGCCCTCTGCCTACTGTAGGGGGTATTTTATGCTTTGAAGTTATCAAGTGGCACCCCACTCCAGTACTCTTGCCTGGAAAATTCTGTGGATGGAGGAGCCTGGTAGGCTTCAGTCCATGGGGTTGCAAAGAGTCAGACTGAGCGACTTCACTTTCTCCCCCAGCAGATTGCCCTGCCACATCTTACTTCCTGAGTGCTCCCAGCACTTAATACATTGCTGAGCACAAAGTCTACGGCCTGGAAATAGAGGATGGATGGATGACTTTTCAGAGAAGAGTTGTGAGCCATTGCATTCAACTTTAAACAAAATCAGCTATCACTGCTGATCTCAGTTAAGAAAGCTTCAGTGGTGGAAACACCACAATTCCCAGGGAAAATTGTGCTAAAGGCAGAAGTGTTAATGATCAAAAATGTTTTTCAAATTTCTTTCCATAGGCTGAGCCTCTTAATTACTGTCTTACTGCACAAGTTCCAAAGAGGTGCTTTACTTCTCTTTCATAACATTAACTTTTAAAACCCAAATAGCTTTAAACTTGTACTTTCTGATGATGCAAATGGCTAGCAAGTTGACCTTTCTCTTGATTTCAAGATAGAGTAGGACATCGGGTTACCCAGAAATCTAACATTTACTTTACCTGTTTTCCCTGGGGCTCATGGAGCTCAATGGATCTTTAAATCTGTAAGATATAAGAGAACTTGATTTCCCCCAAGTCATGTTTACTTGTGTGTGCTGAGTCTTGGAGCCTGGAAGGGTGGGGCTTGGAGATTTGACAAGGCTTGTCTCGGGTCCAGGCTCCCAGTGTAAACGAAACAGCCAAAATAACAAACTCCCAATTTAGGAATTTGCTATGGGCACTGCTCAAGGATCATTCTTGGGTTCCTTGGAGTGTACTGGACTAACTTTTTTTAAAAACAGAGCAACTCCTGTTCATATGTAAATATCAGTAGCCAATCATCTCCTAGGGCTTCTCCGGTAGCTCAGAGGACATCCCTTGTGGCGTCAGAAAATTGATGAAGTTTTAACGTGGAGGAAATGGTAGGATCATAGGTACAGTTTCAGAAGATCACTACAAAAGGCTTTGCTATGAGGGGTCAGAGGGGAGACAGAGAGGTCAGTAAAGAATCTGCCTGCAATACAGGAGACCTGGGTTCGATCGCTCGGTCGGGAAGAGCCCCTGGAAAAGGGAATGGCGACCCACTCCAGTATTCTTGCCTGGAGAATTCCATGGACAGAGGAGCCTGGTGGGCTTCAGTTCATGGAGTCACAAAGAGTCGGACACAACTGAGTGACTGAACAACATCATCACCTAAGCAAGAACATAGATTTCTAAGGACAGGTTACTGCTGGAGGCAAAGGAATGAAGTTAATGAAGCACTCATGGGGCAGGAAATTTTACAATTTCAATATAAGAGCAACAACTACTTGCTGAATGTGAAAAAAAAGATCTTCCTATTTATCTGCCCAATTATATCTGACATTCCTACCGAAAAAATGAGGGAAAAAAATAAGCGTAACCTTCTAAATTAATGCCTCTATTCCAAGAATTTTACTGATCTAAATTTCCTAAAACTTAGTTGAGTAAGTCTGTAAGCTGTTTTATTTTTGTGCAAAGGGAGAAGGAAAAGCAGAGCACATGCTCTGACTTCACGTCAACTTCCCTCTGTTTTATTTTCAGCCCAGTCACAAAACCACGTTCTTTGCTTGCCTCACTCCTTTGTTTTTCCAAAAAAGTATTCTCTTCTGTGTGAGGTTCTGATCCAAAATAATCAGTACTGGAAGTTGGGCTGTTTTTGCTTCATTTCTGTGGCCTGAGTCATTCTCTCCAAAACCAGGACGCCCTTAGGGAAGATACAGAGGAAATGATGTAATTCTCTCTGGTCTCTTTCACGCTTTGGACCGGAGCCTTAATGAATCTGTTTTCTAATTAGCCAGCAAGGAGAACAGTGGGGGGAAAAAAGTGCCCCTTCAGTGTCTCCCTTCTCACTAGAGGTGCACACACTATTTGCTCCTTTGGGGAACACAGGTAATCTTGCCAGAAATAGTGCATAAGTCTTCTCCGCATCACTGTCAAGCAGCTGGACACAAAAGTATTTTGTTATGCCTACTTTACCAATTAACTTTTAAGTGTTTTGAGTTGTTAAGAGTTTTTAAGTGTTTTGAGCTGAGATCAAAAACAGAAAGTGTCACATCCAAGGTCAAGCACTGCCCTTAGGAGAGGGAACTGCAGTGAAGGTGGTTGGGGGAAGGGGAGGGGTAAATATCTCCCAATTCCTCCACTACATCCCCCAAGCAATCCCTGCCTATGCAAATGAAGGGAGCAAGAATCTATTAGAAAACCTGTTTAGAAGAGACTTCCTATATTAACTGGATAACTGTTTGTTCAAGATGCTTTTGAACTGTGATGTTGGAGAAGGCTGTTGAGAGTTCCTTGGACTGCAAGGAGATTCAACCAGTCCATCCTAAAGGAAGTCAATCCTGACTGCTCATTAGAAGGACTGATGCTGAAGCTCCAATACTTTGGCCATCCAATGCAAAGAGCTGACGCCTTAGAAAAGACTGGAAAAGATTGAAGGCAGGAGGAGAAGGGGATGAGAGAGGATAAGATGGTTGGATGGCATCACCGACTCAATGGACTTGAGTTTGAGCAAGCTCCAGGAGGTGGGGAAGGACAAGGAAGCCTGGGGTGCTGCAGTCCATGGGGTCGCAGAGTTGGACACAACTGAGTGACTGAACAACAAACTGCGTGTTCAGTTTCTGGGCACTCTGGACACTGCACATGCATATTTAGTCTTGAAGCCGTGTAGGTATATCTGTTGGTTTTGTTGTTTGTGTTTCAGTTGCTAAATCATGTCTGACTCTCTGCGATGCTATGAAGTGTAGGCCGCCAGGCTACAGGCTGTATTTTCCAGGCAAGAATATTAGAGTGAATCTTAAGAATCCGCCTGCAATGCAGGAGACCTGGGTTCGATCCCTGGGTTGGGAAGATCTCCTGGAGAAGGCCAGGGCAACTCATTCCAATATTCTTGCCTAGAGAATCCCCACAGACAGAGGAGCCTAGTCCATGGGGTTGCAAAGAGTTGGACTTGACTGAGCAACTAGCACAAGCACACAAGCTTCCTGACCCAGGGATTGAGCCCGCGTCTTCAGAGTCTCTCACACTGGCAAGTGAATTCCTTACCACTGAGCCACCTGGGAAACTCCTGGACACCGTATCATTTCCTCAATATAACCTTGAGTCAATTTTGCTCTTTTCTCTGATATTTGACTTCTTGGGCTATTTGCCTGGTAAAAACTAGCAATTAGCAAATTCATGTGCTTTAATTTGTTGTGGGGAGGAACTGGAAAGCTTGGACCTGTACCACCACTTCAGCTACTGGTAAGCCATAGCACTTGGGGTCATTCAAAGTATTTGCTCAAATTCCCTTCTCTCTGAGCCCAGGACTTGCGGTCATTTTAACATGTGGCTTGCCCTGTGGAAATGCTCTGTTCAATAAGTCTGTCTCCTAAACCAGACCTCAGCTTCTTAATTCATTCTGATAACCTCAGCTTTAGAGGAAGCTCATAACTTGCCTGCTGGAACTAAACTAAGGAAAAGGAGAAGCAGACGAGGGGTGAGGAGAATTTGAGGCTGGGGAGTGAGTGGGGGGGAAATGCCTGAGGGAAAGAAGGGCAGAGTTTACACTGGCATCCCAGATGACCTTGAGACTGCGAATGTCTGTTTTTAAGAAGGATCCAAACTCTGAAAGGGAAGCAACACACTAAAGAGTTAACGGAAAGACTGTGAGGAAACTGGATCTGGCTCATAAAGTCAACGGGTGTACCTCAACCAGTGAAATTGCTGGTCTGGTGTTTTAAAAGACCTATTCCTGGCTCCACCCTGGACTATGAACACAGAACTCTTGGGGGTGGGACCTCGGAGATTTTTTAACAAGCACCCAGGGTACTAGAGTTTGAAAAGCACTGATGTGCTCTTTCTTGAAGTGTTTCACCCCACTCCATCTGACCCAGGTCCAATTTGCGTGGAGTCTTTTTGTTGAAGACCTAGCCTTCTAAAGGAAAGCAAGGTTTGTCAATGTGGAG
>SJYC01098235.1:0-54641 GCA_006408675.1 Madoqua kirkii
AGTCATTCTCTCCAAAACCAGGATGCCCTTAGGGAAGATACAGAGGAAATGATGTAATTCTCTCTGGTCTCTTTCACGCTTTGGACCGGAGCCTTAATGAATCTGTTTTCTAATTAGCCAGCAAGGAGAACAGTGGGGGGAAAAAAGTGCCCCTTCAGTGTCTCCCTTCTCACTAGAGGTGCACACACTATTTGCTCCTTTGGGGAACACAGGTAATCTTGCCAGAAATAGTGCATAAGTCTTCTCCGCATCACTGTCAAGCAGCTGGACACAAAGGTATTTTGTTATGCCTACTTTACCAATTAACTTTTAAGTGTTTTGAGTTGTTAAGAGTTTTTAAGTGTTTTGAGCTGAGATCAAAAACAGAAAGTGTCACATCCAAGGTCAAGCACTGCCCTTAGGAGAGGGAACTGCAGTGAAGGTGGTTGGGGGAAGGGGAGGGGTAAATATCTCCCAATTCCTCCACTACATCCCCCAAGCAATCCCTGCCTATGCAAATGAAGGGAGCAAGAATCTATTAGAAAACCTGTTTAGAAGAGACTTCCTATATTAACTGGATAACTGTTTGTTCAAGATGCTTTTGAACTGTGATGTTGGAGAAGGCTGTTGAGAGTTCCTTGGACTGCAAGGAGATTCAACCAGTCCATCCTAAAGGAAGTCAATCCTGACTGCTCATTAGAAGGACTGATGCTGAAGCTCCAATACTTTGGCCATCCAATGCAAAGAGCTGACGCCTTAGAAAAGACTGGAAAAGATTGAAGGCAGGAGGAGAAGGGGATGAGAGAGGATAAGATGGTTGGATGGCATCACCGACTCAATGGACTTGAGTTTGAGCAAGCTCCAGGAGGTGGGGAAGGACAAGGAAGCCTGGGGTGCTGCAGTCCATGGGGTCGCAGAGTTGGACACAACTGAGTGACTGAACAACAAACTGCGTGTTCAGTTTCTGGGCACTCTGGACACTGCACATGCATATTTAGTCTTGAAGCCGTGTAGGTATATCTGTTGGTTTTGTTGTTTGTGTTTCAGTTGCTAAATCATGTCTGACTCTCTGCGATGCTATGAAGTGTAGGCCGCCAGGCTACAGGCTGTATTTTCCAGGCAAGAATATTAGAGTGAATCTTAAGAATCCGCCTGCAATGCAGGAGACCTGGGTTCGATCCCTGGGTTGGGAAGATCTCCTGGAGAAGGCCAGGGCAACTCATTCCAATATTCTTGCCTAGAGAATCCCCACAGACAGAGGAGCCTAGTCCATGGGGTTGCAAAGAGTTGGACTTGACTGAGCAACTAGCACAAGCACACAAGCTTCCTGACCCAGGGATTGAGCCCGCGTCTTCAGAGTCTCTCACACTGGCAAGTGAATTCCTTACCACTGAGCCACCTGGGAAACTCCTGGACACCGTATCATTTCCTCAATATAACCTTGAGTCAATTTTGCTCTTTTCTCTGATATTTGACTTCTTGGGCTATTTGCCTGGTAAAAACTAGCAATTAGCAAATTCATGTGCTTTAATTTGTTGTGGGGAGGAACTGGAAAGCTTGGACCTGTACCACCACTTCAGCTACTGGTAAGCCATAGCACTTGGGGTCATTCAAAGTATTTGCTCAAATTCCCTTCTCTCTGAGCCCAGGACTTGCGGTCATTTTAACATGTGGCTTGCCCTGTGGAAATGCTCTGTTCAATAAGTCTGTCTCCTAAACCAGACCTCAGCTTCTTAATTCATTCTGATAACCTCAGCTTTAGAGGAAGCTCATAACTTGCCTGCTGGAACTAAACTAAGGAAAAGGAGAAGCAGGCGAGGGGTGAGGAGAATTTGAGGCTGGGGAGTGAGTGGGGGGGAAATGCCTGAGGGAAAGAAGGGCAGAGTTTACACTGGCATCCCAGATGACCTTGAGACTGCGAATGTCTGTTTTTAAGAAGGATCCAAACTCTGAAAGGGAAGCAACACACTAAAGAGTTAACGGAAAGACTGTGAGGAAACTGGATCTGGCTCATAAAGTCAACGGGTGTACCTCAACCAGTGAAATTGCTGGTCTGGTGTTTTAAAAGACCTATTCCTGGCTCCACCCTGGACTATGAACACAGAACTCTTGGGGGTGGGACCTCGGAGATTTTTTAACAAGCACCCAGGGTACTAGAGTTTGAAAAGCACTGATGTGCTCTTTCTTGAAGTGTTTCACCCCACTCCATCTGACCCAGGTCCAATTTGCGTGGAGTCTTTTTGTTGAAGACCTAGCCTTCTAAAGGAAAGCAAGGTTTGTCAATGTGGAGACACCAGGAGACTTACAGCATGTAAACTATGATGTTCTTTTATTCACTCTGCCCAGCGTCATTCCCCCTCCAACATACACTCACATAAACACAACAGACAAGCAAGTGTGCCATGAGCACACATCTCTGCAGGACCAGTGCCTGGGGTCACTTGCCTAGTCCCTTGAAAGGCCTCCTGCCTAGGCCTCCCTAATTGAGAGTCTGAATTTTAGGCAGGGAGCAAATACAGCTATTTAGGGCAAAAATCCTTTGGACAAAAATTCCTTGTACTGCAGACCTTTGACTTCTGAGTCTAGATAAAACCAAGAGATATCTGCAAGTGAAAAATGAAAAGGTTAATTCTCTTTTCTAAAACTCACTACAGATTTGGTAACAGATGAACTTGCATTTTGCCTTCATTTTTTCCAAAGTGATTCATTCATCTTGGTTCCTGAACACCTGCTTAAAAACAGGGCTTTCTTCTCTCTGTCCTTAGGGCGTGCCAACCAGGTTTGAAACCATGAGGTAGGTCTAACACTAGAGGAGGGTTCGTGGAGGGGAGGAAAGTCTGATTTGATCTACATAATGTATTCATTGTTTAAAATCATACATTGCACTGAAAGCGGTGGTGAGTCTTGTGGTGTGAAACAGGGAACTTGGAGCAAGCTCTTGAAGCCGGAGTTTCCAGGCCCAAGGTGGATGTTGACATTACCGAGGCTGGAATCCCTGTTAATACCTAGGTTTTCCTTCCATGAAGACGGCATTAAGTTTGGGGTTTTCTTTCCCTCCAAGTTTTTCAGAGCAACCCGCAATAAAAAGGAAGTTTCTCCCAGCAGACTTTATTTCCAATGACAACTGGCCCAGTGTTTCCCAAGTTTACTCATTGGTCCAACTGCCTATCGCTGTCCCCACTTCCCTTCTTCTCCGTTGCTTCTGTCTCTTTTCTCAGCTCCTTGTCAGTTAATTCACATTTCCTGATTTGGCAAACACCACCACCACCCCACCTCCTTTTTCTTGGGTAAAACTTCCTGAGTTGACATTAAAGAGAACTGTTACCTCACCCAAGAGCTTTAGCAGGAAAATGGCATTTAGGTTTAATTACCTAAAGCCTCACAGTAGTTACCACTTTATAAAATTCAAGTGACTTTTTTCCAAGCTCCCCGTTTTCCAAAACTGTCTGGCTGGCGACCTCCGGGAAGGTGGGAGGCTGCCCGGTCCTGGCCTTGGCAGGAAGTTGGCAAGGTGGCAAGGGTGAAGGCCCTTCCAGTGCTCACCCTGAAACCCTGGAAGCAGCAAGGACTGCTGACCTCCAAGGCCATTCTGGGATCCAAGAGGGCATACATGGTAAGACCAGGGAAGAACCACTCCCTGGACTGTATTTACTCAAAGATGGTGGCTCAGACAGTAAAGACTCTGCCTGCAATGCAGGAGACCCAGGTTCGATCCCTGAGTCAGGAAGATCCCCTGGAGAGGGAAATGGCAGCCCACTCCAGTATTCTTTCTTGAAGAATCTCATGGACAGAGGAGCCTGGTGGGCTACAGTCCATGGGGTCATAAAATGACTGAGCAAAGATGCGCACCCAGGGGGAGGGAGGGGGGATATGTGTACATACAGTTGATTCACGCAATTGTGCAGCAGAAACTAAGACAACATTGTAAAGCAATTATACTCCAATTTTTTTAAAAGGTGCACAACCCCCTTTGGAAAAGCCTAGAAGACCTGGGCCAGGGAGCTAGCCACACTGCCGTCTCGCCAGCTTTCAGGGAGCAGTGGGGAAATGGCTGTTGTCGTCATCTGAGGTGACCACAGCTTTCCCTGGGGCCCCTTGCAGCCACTCTCCCAGAGCTCAGGACTCCAAATGTTCTTCCTTCTTCTTTTTTTTCCCTTATTTATTTATTGTTTATTTTTGGCCACGAGGCATGTGGGATCTCAGTTCCCCAGCCAGGGATAGAACCCACATCCCGTGCATCAGAAGGAAGATTCTTAACCACTGGACCACCAGGGAAGTCCTCTCTTCCCTCTTCTTGAAAACTGTAGAACCATCAAGACACCTTTCTGGGCATCTGTGCAGGCCCATGTTTGCTTCTCCTGGTGGTACCTGTATCATCTCTGGTTTGGGGCAAAAGAGTTTAGTTTTGATCCAGTCCCCTGTGGCTGTGAGTCTTGGTTCAGCAGTGGCTTTTCCCAACTACACATGTAGTCCCCACCCTGACGGGGACCATGCTACCTTTTTCTCTGCCTTGCTTTCCTCAGTCGTGCTTGTCACCACCTAAAATGCTTTGTCCAGGCACTCCACTTTAGTTTTCTCCTGTCTTCTGCCACCTGCTTCACTCTCTGCACACATTCCCCCCTTTAGCCTCTGGGACAGAAACCCCAGGGTGCAGTAATCTGGGCTACTTGTTCACCACTCCACCCCGGGCACCTAGAACAGTGGCTGGTATATCATAGGAGGTGCTCAGTAAGTATGTACTGAAGAGTGAGTGGATTTGAGGAATCTCTGGAATCAGAAAGAAGATATGGGAAGGTATAATTTGGATCAGGGAGAATCTAAAATACCCAGGCAGGAGGACAAGGATGAGAAGGCATGGAGGAAGACAGCATTTAAGTGATGGAGAGTTGCCTACTTTGTCCCTGAATGCTTATAGGGACTACTAGTGATTAGATATCACTGTTGATAAGACACAAATGATTAAGTAAGTGTAGGCACAGAAAGTTTCCATGCTGACTTTATAGGGTGCTCTTTCCCTTGCGCTGCTGTTGGTTCCCTGACACTTGTTCTAGACAAAGGCTGGTAATGAGACAAAGACTGGTAATCCTAATTCAGTAAAGTGCACTGTGACTGGATTCAAGTCCCACCTCGCTAGCTTTAGGCAAGGCTCTGAATGTCTGTATGTACCTGTTTCCCAATAAAGAAAATAAAAAGGTGGGACCTGGCATTTTATAATTCTGCTTACACCTCCCAACAGCCCACTGGGGTAGGAAGAAGAAATTAAAAGCCAGAAAAACTTCATGACTCACTGTGTGGTTAGGTACCATGTCAAGCTGGTGGCCCAAAGAGAAACCACCGGGGCAGGAGGTGTCTTGACAAGTCACAGTTGTCACCTCTTCCCCAAACCATATCATTTTCATGGCCCAAGAGAGGTTGAAAGTGACATGCTAATTTTGAAGCTGCAGTGAATGTAAAGTGCCTTCTTTTCTTAAGTGACTAAAGCCAAGCTTTGGAAATTAGAGCATGTTAGATGAGCTCTGGGGCTTCCCAGGTGGCTCAGTGGTATAAAAAATTGGTCTGCCAAGCAGGAGAGGTGGGTTCAGTTCCTGGGTTGGAAGATCCCCTGGAGAAGAAAATTGCAACCCACTCCACTATTCTTGCCTGGGAAATCCCATGGACAGAGAAGCCTGGCAGGCTACAGTCCATGGGGTCATGAAGAGTCAGACTCGATTTAGCAGCTAAAAAACAAGAGAGATGAGCTCTGGGGGCTGAGGGATCTTGCATGGTTGAGGCGCGCTGGATGTGAGGGTGGCTGCTACCTGTTCTGGTGAATTCACAGAAGTCTATTAACATGCAATCTATGAAAAATCTAAAGTGGCCTCGGGCTCTAGGCTTGTACCTGCTTTGCTGTTAACCCACTGGAATGCTGTCTCTGTCAATTACTTTTCCATTTTCCTGGGTTTGCTGGTTAAATGCTGTATATGAAACCCTTTGAATCATTTAAACGGGAGAGAAAAGTACCAACAAGTCCTTGCTTCACCAAAACATCAGACCTTAACAATGGTTTCGATTGTGTGATCTTTAATCGAGCACACACTGTGTTAAGAAAAAGCTTTACACAGGCAAGCTTCAAGTGTTAGTTTTAGAGTCCCTTTATCTTTGGAGGCTATTTAGCAAAGACATCTTTCTGTGCCCCTTGTGGCAAGGGCAGATTCAAATATCTTCCTTTTTCGACCTGTAGAATCGCTTTTGAAATTGTTCTGTTTCTTTCGGCTAGATGGTATTCTGTATCTTGGCTGAAACAGAATCATTGGGCCACATGATTCTCTCTAAGTGAAAAGAGACAAACTTGTGAAAACTGGGCTCTGAGCCCCTTTTGTAACATTAGCACTCATGAACAAATCCAACACTGATGGAATTCCTTAATGATTTAGGAATCTCCACTCTACCCCCTGCACCACCGGACAGGAGCCTCTCTCCTCTCTTGGGTTTGGAACTAGTCTACTAACCTGAGGGCCTGGGTTCTCCAATGCTTGGTCCTTGTGGGTTACCCTGAGAGCTGTGTGAGTGCCAGCCTGGCCAACTGTAGGTGCCCAAGACAACAGGGGCAGCGCTACAGAAAAGCTGATCTGTGAGGGACATGATGCGATGGGCACAAGAGCCCTACAGAAGCAGAGGGTGGTGGTTCATCTCCTGCAGGATTTAAAACTATCCAGAATGGCAGTGATAGAGGAAAAGATGGCAAACGTCAGCCGAAGGGACAGACTTGGCTTGTATGTGTGGGCTCACATTTTTCCCTGAGAGAAATGTTCTCCTGAACCTCTCTAGTCCCAAAAACCCAGAGGAAGGATTCTGCTGGCAGGATTAGGGTTTTTAAATGTATTACTTTTCCCCATAGGCTTCTGTCATGCTATTCAAAATTGGAGTCAGCATCCATATCATCTTTACAAGTTATTTGTACGTGGTATCTTCATGTTCTTTTTCCTGCTGCTGCTGCTGCTGCTAAGTCACTTCAGTTTATTTTCCTGGGTTTGCTGGTTAAATGCTGTATATGAAACCCTTTGAATCATTTAAACGGGAGAGAAAAGTACCAACAAGTCCTTGCTTCACCAAAACATCAGACCTATAACAATGGTTTCGATTGTGTGATCTTTAATCGAGCACACACTGTGTTAAGAAAAAGCTTTACACAGGCAAGCTTCAAGTGTTAGTTTTAGAGTCCCTTTATCTTTGGAGGCTATTTAGCAAAGACATCTTTCTGTGCCCCTTGTGGCAAGGGCAGATTCAAATATCTTCCTTTTTCGACCTGTAGAATCGCTTTTGAAATTGTTCTGTTTCTTTCGGCTAGATGGTATTCTGTATCTTGGCTGAAACAGAATCATTGGGCCACATGATTCTCTCTAAGTGAAAAGAGACAAACTTGTGAAAACTGGGCTCTGAGCCCCTTTTGTAACATTAGCACTCATGAACAAATCCAACACTGATGGAATTCCTTAATGATTTAGGAATCTCCACTCTACCCCCTGCACCACCGGACAGGAGCCTCTCTCCTCTCTTGGGTTTGGAACTAGTCTACTAACCTGAGGGCCTGGGTTCTCCAATGCTTGGTCCTTGTGGGTTACCCTGAGAGCTGTGTGAGTGCCAGCCTGGCCAACTGTAGGTGCCCAAGACAACAGGGGCAGCGCTACAGAAAAGCTGATCTGTGAGGGACATGATGCGATGGGCACAAGAGCCCTACAGAAGCAGAGGGTGGTGGTTCATCTCCTGCAGGATTTAAAACTATCCAGAATGGCAGTGATAGAGGAAAAGATGGCAAACGTCAGCCGAAGGGACAGACTTGGCTTGTATGTGTGGGCTCACATTTTTCCCTGAGAGAAATGTTCTCCTGAACCTCTCTAGTCCCAAAAACCCAGAGGAAGGATTCTGCTGGCAGGATTAGGGTTTTTAAATGTATTACTTTTCCCCATAGGCTTCTGTCATGCTATTCAAAATTGGAGTCAGCATCCATATCATCTTTACAAGTTATTTGTACGTGGTATCTTCATGTTCTTTTTCCTGCTGCTGCTGCTGCTGCTAAGTCACTTCAGTTTGTCCGACTCTGTGTGACCCCATAGGTGGCAGCCCACCAGGCTCCCCCATCCCTGGGATTCTCCAGGGAAGAACACTGGAGTGGGTTGCCATTTCCTTCTCCAATGCATGAAAGTGAAAAGAGAAAGTGAAGTCGCTCAGTCGTGTCCGACCCTCAGCAACCCCATGGACTGGAGCCCACCAGGCTCCTCTGTCCATGGAATTTTCCAGGCAGGAGTACTAGAGTGGGGTGCCATTGCCTTCTCTGGTTCTTTTTCCTACTTTCTGCCTATTTCCCATATGTGTGCTTATTTCATATATATATATGTATATACATATACATCTTGTTTTCCAAGCTAGCTGCTTTGCTGAGTATTTCTTGAGTACCTACTATGTTTTAAGCAGGGCATGTAGTATTGTGATGGAGAATGCCAAGGTTTTCACATTCTAATTAGGACCTCTTTAGTGACTTTTCCCCTTGATCCTCTCTTTGCTTCCCTTGGTTTTCTAGTTAATTTATTATGTGTGCTTCACATTCACCTTCAATTTTCATCTAAAAATAAGGTGCTAAAATATAATTTTCCAAATGATAAAACCCTGACAAATACAAAATGTATAGGTGCTAAAGACTTTAACTTGTTAAATTATAAGGGAAGCCCAGAAAATATGTTAAAACCAGTTCAAAGAAAATCTGCAGAACAAATATATATGTAGGCAATCTAGAATGCCAAGAAGAATTCACAAATAGATACAAAATTTCCTGGCACACAATAAATATCAACTATTTGTGATGAACATCTGTCTTACCTGGTAGTTCTTAATAAATATCCCTAAATTAAACCCGACTAAACAGAAAGATGGGTGGGACAGAGGGGGATGTTGGTCTGCGCCTAGCAGTGAACAGAGGGGCCACTTGGAGAAGACACGTCCTGCACAACAGGCTATTCTGCAAAAAATATTTGAAATGTTTATCTCAATTCCTGGAGTCGCTTAGACTTGCTTTTAATTCAGGATGATTCTAAGACCAGACTAGACAAGTGATGATGAATTTCAGTAAAAACCTCCTAAGAAGATTGCAGGTGTTTGCATGCCACACTTGAACTTCTCATTTTCAGGTAGAGAGGTGAAAAGGTTCTGGGGAGTGGAGCTGAAATGTCTTTTAAGGACTAGAATAATAAATAGCTGCTTTGCTCCTACGGATGGAAGGTAGAAGAGAAAAATCAGCACCATTGGGTGGCCAGGAGAGCGCCCTTCCTGCCCTGGCTTAACCATCAACAGTGGCAACTGTCCAGACCAGCTCACCCTCTGTCTCAGATAACTGGGTGGACCATACTTTTTAAACTGTTCTGTTAAAGTGCTTTTGCAGTTTCAAACTGCAAACATTTGATTCAAATTTCATTTTTCACTGTTTAAAAATTGATTATTAAAAGCAAATGGTTTGATTAATGCCAGACAAGGCATTTTCCAGAGGCCCAGTTCACCGCTTCACCTTCACTCTAGTTAGGCAACTGTGGTCAGTGTAGCCCCAGCGTTGGAGCAGAGTCTCCCTGGGCAGTCCTGCTCTGCACAGCTGTCATACAAGGACGGGACGGGGAGGGAGAGGGTGTAAAATGCATGTGAGGAGTTCCTGTTCTCAGTATTTTCAGTGCTCTACAAACAGCTCTTTCCCATTAATGATGTGAATTAAACGGACTGCAAGGTGCATCTTTCTAATGTGAATCTTCCTAAAGGAGGGCAGTAGAATAAATTAATTTAGAAAATGAACTGGAAAATCTTAAAAAAGCACATGGCTTTAAATAATGAAAAAGTTCTAGATAACGGTAATGGTTACAACTTAAGCCCCTGAATTGTACACTTAAAAAAATTAAAATGGCAAATTTTATGTTATATATATTTCAATACAATTAGAGAAATTTTAAAGCAAATGTACACTCAGATTAAAGTTATATACTAAGTTTTCATAAATTATAGACTTTCCATATGTTATCTGTTGAACAAAGTTTTTTCTCCTGTCTTTATTTGGAGAACGTCATGAGATCAAAAGGTAACTGTTTATAAAAACTGCTGCCATTTGCAACTACATATATCCAAATCAGAATTTTTTTTTTTAATATTTGTGGGCTGCTGTCTATGGGGTCGCACAGAGTCGGACACGACTGAAGCGACTTAGCAGCAGCAGCAGCAACTAAACCTAAATGTAGGAACACATTGGATGATGAGACTGTAACAGTTTTCCTTTAGGTTCTATTTCTGTGTTAAACAAAACCAGTTTCTTGGAAATGGTATTGTAAGGAGGGGTTTTAATTTTAACATGTAAAAACAGTTTATGTTAAAAAGGTCATTTTAGTCTGTCATATTTTAGGATACTGTTGAGAGTTCCATTGCTTAAAAAATGTTTTTTCAACATTTTTTGGAACCCACTCTACACATCATCTTTAAAATTCTGATTTATTGTTACAATTATAAAATATTTAGTGTTTGAGAAACATTTATATTCTGCGAGTTGCTTTTAGCAGCCAATGAAAAAAATAATATAAGGTATTATATTATTAAATATAAGGTTTATCTTCAGAATAGGCAAATCCAAAAGATGGAAATATCCAGTAAGTCTATTCCCACCTTCAACCAGTTACATGTGTGTGTGCTTAGTCATATCCCACTCTTTTTGAACCCATGAAGCCCTCCAAGCCTCTGTTCATGGGATTCTTGTGGCAGGAACACTGGAATGAGTAGCCATTCCCTTCTCCAGGGAATCTTCCTCACCAAGGCATTCACCCCAGGTCTCCGGCATTGCCAGTGGATTCTTTACCAGCTGAGTCATCAGGGAAGCCCTACATGTAAATAATAGACACTAGTCTTCTGGCTCAGATGGTAAACAATCTACCTGCAATGTGGGAGACCTGGGTTCCATCCCTGGATTGGGAAGATCCCCTGGACTAGTATTCTTGCCTGGAGAATTCCCAGGAACAGAGGAGCCTGGTGGGCTACAGTCAGTGGGGTCGCAAAGAGTCAGACACAACTGAGTAACTAAGCACAGCACACAGACTTCTAATTTCTTAATGTCTGAACAAAAGAGTTATGCTAATTTAACGTTTTTTGGTCTTGGTCTTAGAAAGTTATTTCTTAAAATCCTTTTGTTCTAGTTTAATCTTCCTTTCTCAGTTACTGAGCTCTTTGAAAGAAAGGGCTTCATCCTTTCCAAATTATTTAGATCAGAGAGGGCCATCCCCACCCCCAATTTTCATGCAAACATGATGTGTATGTGTTTATCTAGGGAGAAGGTCATAGTTTTATCAAATTCTCAAGGGATTTATGAGAAGTAAATAATTCCCTTCAATCTTAATCCTCCTTTTCTTTTTGCTAATGTAAATCTTGCCTATGAATCATCTAAAGAGGAATTCTGCTAGGAACAGCAGGATCAGGACACCAAGAGAAAGAAATTCTTGAAAAAAAAAACACGTCCATGTCCCATGCATTTCTTTCTTTCGGGATAAATTGCCAATATCATGCTAACATCCCTAGGGTACTATGAGATAGAACTTGAATTTTAATTTCCAGTTTTGAATTAAATATGAAAACATAAACCAAAATCATCTGAGGAAAATAAATAAATATATAAACTGGTGTGTGTGAGAGAGAGAAAGGGAGACTTGAATAATACATTTCATATTCAAATAAGCATCTATGAAATTTAAATGATAACATATTAAATTTGTTTGATCTATTTCTTAATAGTTTGATATTATAATAGAAGGAAATATTTAGCTGAGACCAGGAAAATATTGCTGCTTTGTTTTTCAAGTGTAGACTCTGAGTTTTAAAATAAAGATATCTTATGGGATTTTCTAAAGCAAGAGGGGTCGGAAGCTATTGATTTCCTCTTCTTTCCTGCTGAATGCACATAAACAAACTTTTAAATATAGTGATTTTTTTGTGGTTTGCTAAGATTTCCAGAAGATTCAAGTTAGAGGTAAATGATATTATGCAGGTCACCTAACCCCTAAGTCTTCTTTGTCTCATAATACCCAAATTAATCAATATATCCAAATTACAAGATTAAATATGGTAATGATTATTACCATAGCATAGCAATGATTATTACTGTATGGTAATGATTACTACCAAAGCAACTCTCAAACTGGAAAGTTCTTTTTAATAATACTTACTTTACTGTGAACGTTATGCTACTTACAAAAATCCCAAAATGAGAAACAAGTGTTGAAGAGAAAAAAGGTCACAACACACAGGATAACTGACTCCATACTTATTCATCAGGACAAACTATAATGTATTTCCTTAACAGTCATGTTGTCTGTTTGAGAAGGTTGTCTTCTGTTTATTAACCTCTTACTGTAATTAAGATTCTTCAGCCACCAACTTCACACTGAGTGGAAATAAATTTTGGTCTTGCAATTGAGTAACAACTATTTTGTTAGAAACTGGCATTACCAAGTTGAGAGTACCACAAAGCATTATATCTGGTTTATATCAGATCATTTTTTTATGTTTTATTTGGGATGGGAACAGAGTGTTCTTTATCCCCGAACAAGTTAAGCTTAAATATTTCTTCAAATATGTATCTGTGACCAGACTCTAGCAAGACATTTCTGCATAGTATCCCCACCCTGAGATAACTGCTATTTTGTTTTATTTTTTGGCCTTGCCACAAGACTTGCTGGATCTTAGCTCCCTGACCAGGGATAGAATCCATGCCCCCTGCGGTAGAAACATGGAGTCCTAACTAGGGAGCTGCCAGAGAATTTCCCCTAGACAACTGTTCTAAACTTGCACACCTCCACCACTGCTTTGGTGGTGCTTTAGTTCCTGGTGAAGTGAGGTGAAGTGACGTCAAGTCCCTCAGTCGTGTCTGACTCTCTGTGACCCCATGGACTGTAGCCTACCAGGCTCCTCTGTCCATGGGATTTTTCCAGGCAAGACTACTGGAATCGGTTGCCATTTCCTCCTCCAAGAGATCTTCCCGACCCAGGGGAATTGAAACCATGTGACTCAAGGAAGCCCCATCTATATCAGTAGCTGTAGTAAAAGCCCCAATATCATTTCAGAGAGTTTGCTTCAAGATCTCTCTGCCTTGAAATTTTAGCAGATAAATATTACAGCCTTGTTCTTTCCACAGTCTTCAAGGAGAGAATGTGAGAGACAGGAGATGAATATGATTTGGTGCCAAAGAAAAGCACTGTTATCTATAAAATACTATTAAATATCTATTAAAACTCTATTTAATATCTATTAAGTACTATATGTAGTAGTGGCTCCAAGAGTCCTGACTGCCATCAACTCTGAATCCCTCACTAAACCCCATTGTAAAAATAGCATTTTACCTAATGCAAATCTCAGAAAAATCCCAAGCACCATCTTCCAACCAAATTGCTGCCTCCTTAATCCCCTCGTACATAGAAATTCTGGAACCATCTCTGTTTGAATATAAAATACTATGTGTATACCCAGAGCCTAGCATAGCCTCTGCTGTTAAAGAGTAGTTTGTTGAATCCATGAATATAATTACCCACTGACAGTCCATTTTAAAATTTATTCTATGCGAGCTGATGTAGCCACCATGGAAAACAGTACGGAGGTTCCTCAAAAAACTAAAAATAGAGTTGCCATATGATCCAGCAATCCCATTCCTGGGCATATATCTGGACAAAACTACAATTCAAAAGAATACATGCACTCTTATTTACATAGTTGCACTATTCACAATAGCCAAAACATGGAAGCCACCACAATGTCCACTGACATGAATGAACACAGAAGATACGGTACACGTGAATGAAATAATACCATTTGCAGCAATGTGTATGGACCTAGAGATTATTTTACTAAGTGAAATTAGTCAGAAAGATAAATACCATATGATATTAAATGTGGAATCTAAGATAGTATGCAATTGAACCTATCTACCAAAGAGAAACAGACTCAGTAGAACAGACTTGTCGCTGGCAAGGAGAATCACAGGAGGGTGGGGGAAGGATAGATTAGGAGTTTCACATTAGCAGAAGCAAACTATTATACACAGAATGGAAAAACAAGGTCCTACTGTATAGCACAGGAAACTACATTCAATATCCTGTGATAAACTATAATGAAAAAGAATGGAAAAAACGATGTATACATATATATATATAACTGATTTACTTTGCTATAGAGCAGAAATGAGCATAACATTATAATCAACTATACTTCAATTTTTAAAAAAAAAGTTTATTCTAAAAAGTGTTTTAAAATATGTTTTTTCATCTTAGCATTTTAATTTCACAGACTGACTTTAGACATCACTGTGGGAATGTGATTACAGAGCGTATGCTGTGGGCTCTTGACTAAACATTATTTTTCTGTCTCACATGTGATCTGTCTTCCAATATTCCATAATTCATTGTTCTGGCTGTGCTTAGAACACACTGTTCCTACCAAATTGTGAGGACCGTAAGTGCTGAAATTTGGACTTAGTTAATCTTTGATTTTGTATAGTATCTTACAAACAGCAAGTGTTCACACTGACATTTATTCAGTTTGCAGTTTCCTTCTCTAGGTAGCACTCTTTCTTTTGCAAGAAGATGTTGTGCACTAAAAGCTACTAGTTGGCGTGTTTTTTTTACCTTTCTTTTTGGCCACACAGTGTGGCATGTGGAACTTCCCTGACTAGGGATGATGAACCTGCTCCCTCTGGAGTGGAACCACAGAGTCTTAACCACTGGACCATCAGGGAAGTCCTAGTTGGCATGTTTTCAGGTGAAAAAAGCAAAGGAAAGATAGCATGGTATAGTAGGGGGAAAATGAGTATCAACTTTGAACCATTCCATTCTTATTAGATCTCTGCTCAAAAATAAAGTTTTTTAGATTACTAAGAAAAGAAAGGAAAAGATGACATAAAATGGAAGAAGATTAGAGAAGGGTCTAGTCCTAATTTTGCCATTCATTTAAATATCCTTGAGTATCTCATTTTGTCTCTCGGCTTCACAGTCTTCTCTCTGCAAAATGAAAAACCTGCACCACATTGGCTCTGAGGTGATTTCCAATACAATGATTCTAAAATACTGGGCCACTAGAATTTCCTTGAAGAACATCGGGGAAGAGTAAGGTCTGCTACTGGTCCTCAGCAGTGTTTTCCAAGAGGATGGATAGGTAACTGTGGACATTTTATTGGCTATCTATTGCTATATAACAAATTACCCACAAATATAGGGACTTGGCTTCCCCGGTGGCTCAGCCGGTAAAGAATCTGCCTGCGGTGCAAGAGACCTAGGTTTGATTCCTGGGTTGGGAAAACTCCTGGAGAAGGGAACAGCTACCCACTCCAGTATTCTGGCCTGGAGAATTCCATGGACTAGTCCATGGGGTTGCAAAGAGTCACACAAAACTGAGTGACTTTCATTTTCACTTAGGGACTTGAAGCAAGAATACATATTTATTCTCTTACTGAGTTTCTGAGGGCCAGGAACCCAAGAGCAGCTTAGCTGTGTGGTCCTGAATTAGAATCTCTCAGGAGTTTCTAATTAAATTGTTTGAGGGTACAGTCTCCTGAAAGTTTAACTGGGGCCGAAGGCTCTGTTTCCAAGAGGGCACACCCACGTGACTCTTGACAAGAGACTTAATTTGCTCATCACACGGACCCCTCTGTCGGGGTGCTTGAGTGTCCTCGGGACGTGGCAGTTGGCTTCACTCGTAAATGAGCAATCTAAGCAGGAGAGCTTTTAATGACTTGGTCTCACAAATCACACTGTCACGTCTGCCACATTCTATCTGCTAGACACAAGTTACTAAATGCAGCACATGATCTTAGGGGAGAGAAATGAGACTTGACCTCTTAAAAGGAGGAGTATCAACAAATTTGTGAATTTATTTATGAATCTGTGAATTTATTTCAAAACTCCTACAAATATCATGTGCTGGTTAAAGCAGAGTGGGTCAGCACACAAGACACAGTAGGGAAATTTTCAACAATGAACATTTCTAGAGTGACTCTCTGTTTAGAAAGCATCTCCCCATGTTTTCTCATTTGGTTGTCACAACAGCCTAGTGGACTAACAATATAAATATCCCCATTTAGAAATGAGGAAATGAAGGCTAGGTGACTTTTATAAGGTTGTTTAGCAAGTGAGTTGTATAGCTGGGAATTAAAATCAACTTTTGAGACTTTGCTCGTGGTCCAGTGGTTACAATGCTGCACTCCCAGGGGGCATGGATTCAATTCCTGGTCAGGGAACTAAAAACAAACAAACAAACAAACAACAAAAACCCACCAGGTTTTATGACACAAAACACAAGGATCTTTTCACACCCCTTTAAAGGGAAAATTGACAAAAAGCCTATTGCAAAGACAAGTCACTGGCAAGTTTGTTCCCTCAGTTCAGTTCAGTTAAATCGCTCAGTCGTGTCCGACTCTTTGCGACCCCATGAATCGCAGCACGCCAGGCCTCCCTGTCCATCACCATCTCCCAGAGTTCACTCTGACTCACGTCCATCGAGTCAGTGATGCCATCCAGCCATCTCATCCTCTGTCGTCCCCTTCTCCTCCTGCCCCCAATCCTTCCCAGCATCAGAGTCTTTTCCAATGAGTCAACTCTTCACATAAGGTGGCCAAAGTACTGGAGTTTCAGCTTTAGCATCAGTCCTTCCAAAGAAATCCCAGGATTAATTTCCTTCAGAATGCACTGGCTGGCTCTCCTTGCAGTCCAAGGGACTCTCAAGAGTCTTCTCCAACACCACAGTTCAAAAGCATCAATGCTTTGGCGCTCAGCCTTCTTCACAGTCCAACCCTCACATCCATACATGACCACAGGAAAAACCATAGCCTTGACTAGACGGACCTTAGTCGGCAAAGTAATGTCTCTGCTTTTGAATATGCTATCTAGGTTGGTCATAACTTTTCTTCCAAGGAGCAAGCATCTTTTAATTTCATGGCTGCAGTTACCATCTGCAGTGATTTTAGAGCCCCTCAAAATAAAGTCTGACACTGTTTCCACTGTTTCCCCATCTATTTCCCATGAAGTGATGGGACCAGATGCCATGATCTTCGTTTTCTGAATGTTGAGCTTTAAGTTGTTTCCACTGTTTCCCCATCTATTTCCCATGAAGTGATGGGACCAGATGCCATGATCTTCGTTTTCTGAATGTTGAGCTTTAAACCAACTTTTTCGCTTTGCTCTTTCACTTTCATCAAGAGGCTTTTTAGTTCCTCTTCACTTTCTGCCATAAGGGTGGTGTCATCTGCATATCTGAGATGATTGATATTTCTCCCAGCAATCTTGATTCCAGCTTGTGTTTCTTCCAGTCCAGTGTTTCTCATGATGTACTCTGCCTGTAAGTTAAATAAGCAGGGTGACAATATACAGGCTTGACGTACTCCTTTTCCTATTTGGAACCAGTCTATTGTTCCATGTTCAGTTCTAACTGTTGCTTCCTTACCTGCATACAGATTTCTCAAGAGGCAGGTCATGTGGTCTGGTATTCCCATCTCTTTCAGAATTTTCCACAGTTTATTGTGATCCACACAGTCAAAGGCTTTGGCATAGTCAATAAGGCAGAAATAGATGTTTTTCTGGATCTCTTTTGCTTTTTCCATGATCCAGCCTACTAATTTTTTTACCCATTTTATCAATGTTAATATCTATTGTCAACTGAAATACTTTTAAAATTACTTGAGGCAGTTTATAAATATTTAGAAACAAAGCAGGAGAAGTAAATACCTCTAGGTACTAGAGTTGATCACATTACACTTGGCAGTAAGTTTGGTTCACATTTTTCTGCAGCAAAGGTGAAAAGAGAAACATAATAGGCGACTGGGGTTTCACTTTGACAGGAACAAGCATACAAGTTAACTCTGCCTGAAACTAAATTCAAGAAGGAATTTATCACATGGATCTGCGCAGAGAAAAGGCCACTTGACACTGTGGTCAGTATCTCACTATTTTCAATTGTGTTTGTATAGAAGATACTCTCATTTCAACCCTGTATATATACACAGTGGGCCTACCTCAGTTTTAACTTCGTGACTATATTTGAGCAAGAGGCTAAGGAAAATGTGGCCCAAGCACATTGCCCTCTAATTCCTTTATGAAATTAAAAATGGAACCTGGAGAATACACATTAAATATATGGTTAATCTGTCTGCTGGACTATGTAAAGTGCCAGGAATTATAAGGGAGAGTGCTT
The DNA here is from genome assembly GCA_006408675.1 of Madoqua kirkii. NCBI lineage: Eukaryota > Metazoa > Chordata > Mammalia > Artiodactyla > Bovidae > Madoqua > Madoqua kirkii. The sequence continues at coordinate 18,199 of SJYC01098235.1, forward strand.
GAATGACCTGCTAAATCTTATTTATTTGCCTGACATCCTCTGCCAGGCACCTATAATACAAATTTTCTATACTGTCAATTATATTAGGGGATTTAGCTATAAGGGAGTAAGGAACGCTAACATAAAGTTACAGAAAAAGATAAAATAAGGAAGTTGGACTACATGAATTCTTTGGGGGACAAAATGCAAAATGGCAATAAATTTGCTTCACATTCTTCTGTGACTTTAAGGGTGAGATACCAATATGCATTCCTGTCCCCACAGAGGAGCCAGCTCACTTTGGCCTGGGTGTGAGAAGCAATGTTGCCAAAAGCCTAGGCCAATTTTTTCCTGCAAAAGGAATTTCAAGTATATCAAGCTCCTGTGTGAGTGACTGACTGAAACCAAAGCTTTAGCATGACACAGGATTCTGGAATAGATAACTTTAGCCTGAAAAAAAGTCCAGGCAGGTGCAAGCAGCTGTCCAGTCCTACCATGAAAGAACTCAAGTTTCGCTTCAGTAAATAATGTGCTTTCTGCCAAGATTTCGCTAGTGAGCTGAAAACTACACCCTAATATTCACTCTAAAGTAAACAACTTAGTATACTTTTATTTAGATATTATAATACTTATAAATGTTTCTATTTACTAGTGGGAATCCTTCTTCCAGAAAAGAGTTATGAATGAAATACATAAAACTTAATAGACTGTATCTAAACCAGTTGGTCTTCCTTCCAGGAAGTAGACAGATAAAAAAGTAAATAATCCTTCATTTCAAAATAAAAAGCATTCTCTTTGAACACTGTTTACATGCCCTGAGCAAATCAATACTTATAAGATTTTGCTGTCTTTTTATTACCTATATTTCCATAATATTTTGCTGAGAAGTATTGCAAAGAGAAAAAATTAATGTACATGAAAAGAGTAGGGAGAAATGAGTGTTACTCTTTTTGTGATGATTCAGTGTCCAGAAAAGGAGGCGATCAGAACAGAGAAGCTGTCAGAATGTCTAGTAAATTTAGATGCTTTTCTGGTCCATTGGTTAACATCTGCATTACCGTTAACAATGCAGATTGCGTTGCTTTTCCAATTCAACTGGACATTGTTCAGCATAATCCCTTTTTTTACATCAAATAGAATTGTTACGTATTAATTTTCATGGCACATAGAAAACTTCAAAAGTTGGAAAACTACTGGAAGATACTATTACAAAGTTGTCATTTAGAGTCAAAGAATAGGCTTCACAATTGTACAAACTTCAGAGCAAGGGGGAAAATTAAGAAAGTCAATTGTGGTGGAGGAAATCTATTAGGGGATTGTATGAACTGAATTAATATTTACCAGGAAGAAAAGTTGGTGAAGTCCTTTTACAGAGAGAAAAGGCAAAGCAAGGCTGTTTCCTGCACTGGGGAAGCAAAGACATTTGAATATAGCTGGAGCACAGGACTCAGGGAAGGGAGTGAGTGGAGTGGAAGGCTGGAGAGGTGGGTGGGGGCACATGCTCTAGAGCCTCACAGGCCAGTTAGAGGGCCTTCTCCGCTTAGCCCAGACGCCTCCTCAGGCCCAAGTCAGCTCTCAGCCTCACCGTTTCTTCCTTGACTGCAGGCCCTCAGGGCTCTGCTAGCTTTCCTCCCTTTGGCCAAGCATCCTTTTTCTTGCCTCTAGAAGGTGGTGCCCTCAGCTGCCAGCTTTTTGTTCATTGTAAGACAGTACACTGCTTTGTTGTTCAATGATTTTCAATGTGAATTGTGGTGATAAAATGCTTGAGAATTAACAAAAATAACAGAATTGTATATAGAAAATCTTATGGTCTATGCTTAACATTTTGGGGATTTTCGTTTTTGTGTTTTGGCTGCACCACAGTGCTTTGTGGGGATCTTAGTTCCCCAACCAGGGATCAAACCCAGGCCCCCAGCAGTGGAAGTGCAGAGTCCTAACCACTGGGACTTAGGCCTGGGAATTCCCCATGATTTACATTGTTAAGAGATCACTCTGGATAGTCCACAGAGAATGGATTATAGGAGGTAGGGGTAGAGTAGAAGTAAGGAGAAGGCGGGAAGGTAATGCAGGTACCTAGACAGGCGATGGTGCCCTGTACTGGGATGTCATGGAGAGGTAGTAAAAATTATTAGATTTGGGACATAGTTTGAGGACAGAACCAAAAGGACTTGCCAATGCATTGGATAGGGTTGATGATGAAAATAGAGGACTTAAGGATGAAACACTGAGTACCGAGTTGAGAGCTGCCCTGTTCACCAGCTTTGCCCTTTCTAGCAATGATCCTGTTGCAGGAAGGAAGCCAATTCTGACTCCATGTTGGAAACTTTCTTTGACTTTCTTTTCATTGCTTTTATTATTATAATTATACTCGATGGCTTGCTTGGAGGATCCTGACCCTCTGCTTGACTGTAAACCAAAGGCCTTTGTTCAGCTCAGAGAAGAGTTTGTCCCTGCCCACCTGTGAACAGAAGAGATTAATACACCCCTCCAAAGGCTGGTTATTCCTTTGGAGATATTTTGTAAGACTGAAGACCCTTTCACTGTTGTTTCCCCACTGTGTTTCCCTCTCTATTCCGTCTTTTGACGTTAGTTCCTCATTGCTTCTTTCTCTCTGGTCTATAAAAGAATCTGGCATCCAGACCCTAATACGATGGTTATTTTGAGGTGCTAGCCTGCTGTCTTCTCAGTCTGCCGGCTCCCTGACTGAAGTCTCTTTCTTGCCTTAACACCTCATTTCTTGGATTCATTGGCCTGTCATGCAGCAAGCAGAGCAAGTTGGAACTCGGTAACAATCCCTTCTAGACATTTCTTTGGGCTTGGAGATGAAGTACTGTAAATAATTGAAAATATTTAAATAGAAAAATGACACAGTCATCTTTCTGCTTTTCCATTAGGCTTACATTTCCTCCAGCAGAATAACTTTGTTGGGTGAGATGACAAGTATGGCTGCAATCCAGGAAGAATGGGTGTGAGTATGTGTATGTATGCATGTGTGCGCACTTGAGTGCACGTGTGTGGGAAGAAGAATGCTTCTGCTTTCCTGTTCGTAGTACGAATTGCTTTACTTGGCTAGTTGTCTTTAGAAGGCAGAGCTGGCTCTGATGTGCTGAAGTGCAGGGCTAGAGCGCTGACGAGATGGGAGTGAGAGGAAAATGCTGACTGCAGGAGGAGAGGAAAAACACGTAATGATCCCCACCTGACCCTACAATACCCTGTTACCTTCGACCCCCCGAATCAGTTCTGTGAAAGACACAAGTTTGCTGGAGGTCCCTTCCTTCTCTGTTGGCCTTGCTGCAACGAAGAATCAATCAGAGGGCTGATTTGGGGCTCAAAGAAATGGCCATGGTTTTGAATCTTCACCACTTTGGCCCCGCTTGTCCAAAAATTTAACTCAAGGATCTCTAAAGGCAGAAAAGCCTCCTAAGGAATGCCCTGCCTCCAAATCTGAGCCCTTCTGCTGAGTTCACATTCAGGTCGTGATGCTGTAGATTACCCCAGGGGTAAAACTAGAGACCTTGTATAATTGTATGTGCTATGCTTAGTCTCTCAATCATGTCCAACTTATTGGGACCCCATGGACTGTAGTCCGCTAGGCTCCTCTGTCCATGGGATTCTCCAGGCAAGAATACTGGAGTGGGTTGCCATGCCCTCCTCCAGGGGATCTTCCTGGCCCAGAGATTGAACCCAGGTCTCCTGCACTGCAGGTGGATTCTTTACTATCTGAGCCACAGTAAATCACTTCAGTGTTGTGATGCTTATTTGATATCAGGAACTGCGAAAACAGGTTCTTCACATTTACAACTGCTGTGATAGCTCCTGAATTAATGAGCTCATGAGTCCATCAGGGTACAGGGGAGTGAATGTGTTCTTTCTGCCTCCACTGAAGAGCCTTTTGTTGAATCTGTCTTAAGTGGAGCTTAGAGGAACTAATTTGACTCCTTGAAATGGCAGTTTTCTGTCATCACCAGTGGAAGCATCACTTCCTAATGTCATTGCTTCAGCAGAATAGAAAAGTTGCAAATGTTGCCCAGTGATCTCCGCTATAATTACTGGAACACAAGAGTATTAGTCACATTCCTACCTACCCCACTGCTAACAATGTTCTTTTTTCTTTTTAAAGCACTAGGTAGCTGCGAGTAGACCTGGATCTAAAATTTTGCTGCTGGATGCAGCTGCTAAGTATAAAGTTGTGGATGCTGTCCTTGTGTTAGAGCAATATTCATTAGACTCAATATCAGCCTAGTAGCTTAGAGGAAAAGGGCATTACTTAGGGCATTTATTTACTCATTTGTTCTTCACTCTATTTCATAAATGTTGTAAGGAAGTTGTCAAATATGAACTGTTAATATCTTATTCTTTACCTTGATGAATGGTAAAAACTTTTACTTTAGCCAGTGACATTAATGTTTATATTCTATTTTCTCTTAAGTAGAACATTTTCCTTTGTACCTAATATAAGCTTTATACTTGCAGCTGGCTACACACCCTTGTGGCTCAGTTGGTAAAGAATCCGCCTGCAATGTGGGAGACCTAGGTTCGATCCCTGGGTTGGGAAGATTCCCTGGAGAAGGGAAAGGCTACCCACTCCAGTATTCTGGCCTGGAGAATTCCATGAACGAGTCCCTGGGGTCACAAAGAGTTGGACATGACTGAGCGCCTTTCACTTTCACCCACCACACCCTCTCTGAACTCAAGGTCAATAATTAAATAAAGAGCTTAATACAGAGGTTATAATTCATTCTAGTATTCCTTTAACAAGCAACATCCATTTAAAATAGCAATAAAACTTTCAAGGTCCTGATGTTACTCAGGCAGGGACTCAAAGCGATAACTTCATTGGATCACTCTCTTGGCATACATTGAAGCCTAAACGTAAGATGTGTTCTGTGGGCAACTGTCTGCTTATTTTCTTTCCTAGACAAGTAGTTAACCCGTGTTGCATATCCTGTGTTTATAGAATTCCAGAAAGGTTATGTCATAGAAATCACTGGGGTGTGTGTGTGTGAGTGTGTGTGTGTGTGTGAGAGAGATTGATTTATAGAGAGAATGTAAACTGAAACATCTTGAGGAGAAATTCATCAGTGTATGGACACTGAGAAGATGGAAAGAAAATGCTGGCCTTAACTTACAGGTGTGGCCTCTTGTGGGTACTGTTTTCTGTTTTATAAGCAAAGGAGAGTAAAAGGATATATCCAGCGGACCTGCTGCTGATAAGTCACTTCAGTCGTGTCTGACTCTGCGCAACTCCATAGACGGCAGCCCACCAGGCTCCCCCGTCTCTGAGATTCTCTAGGCAAGAACACTGGAGTGGGTTGCCATTTCCTTCTCCGATAAATGCATGAAAATGAAAAGAGAAAGTGAAGTCATTCAGTCGTATCCGACTCTTAGCTACTCCATGGACTGCAGCCTACCAGGCTCCTCTGTCCACAGGATTTTCCAGGCAAGAGTACTGGAGTGGGGTACCACTGGACCTAAAGATGGTCAAACTGAGTGAACTAAGTCAGAGAAAGAGAAACATCATATGACACATCCCCTATATGCAGAATCTAAAAAGAAATGATACAAATAAACTTACTTACAGACAGACTCACAGACTTAGAGAACAAACTATGGCTGCCAGGGAGAAGTATGGGGAAAAGAAACAGGTAGGGAGCTTGGGATCAACTAGTACATGCTGCTATATTTAAAATGGATGACAGCAAGATCCTACTGCATAGAATAGGGAACTCTGCGCAATGTTATGTGGCAACCTAGATGGAAGGGGAGCTTGGGGGAGAATAGATACATGTTTATATGTATATGTATGGCTGAGTTCCTTTGCTGTCCACCTGCAACTATCACAACATTGTTAATACGCCAATACAAAATAAAAAGTTTAAAAATAGGTTAAAAAAAAAACCCTAAAGGGAGAAATAAAAGGAGCTATCCAAGGGGTAACAGGCAAAAGAACCAGAGCAAAGAAGAATCAGACAGACCGGGTTATGAATTCTACCCTTTGTAAAGTTAAAAACTTCATGAAGCTGTAATCAGACACGAAAAAACTTAATTTACATTAAAAATATCAATTCATTTGGTCAAAAAGTCTGAGGGTTCTTTAATAAGTATCAGTTTCTAATATAAGGAGAGTATGAGAGGGAAAAATGGAATTTATTAGAAGGAAAAAGTCTTAGAGGAGCTTTCATATTTTTAACATTGCCTTAAATTGTTAAAAAAAAAGTGCTATTATACTGTTTATCTTGAAGAATTTAACTACTTTTGGGGGGGGAGGGGTGCTATTTTAAATGCAAGGTTTTGTTTATGATTTTAAAATCACAATTAGCACAATCACTGAAGAACACATTTCTTCTGGTATCCATGAAACAGTTTAATGTTTTAATTTACCTAAACCACCAACTGAATGCTACAGACCACTTTGAAAACATTCCCTAATGCTTGGAAATACCATGCTTTCTCTTATATTCTTTTAAACACTAATCCCTGGAAAAAACATACCTTCTCTCATTTTCTATTCAATGTTTGCTATTGTAATCTAAGTAAGGCCTCTCTGAAAAAAAATGCAAAAATTAAGTTTAACCCATAACTGAGTCTTACATCCTGTGGTCCTGGAATTTTTTAATTTCATTCAAAACACATATTATAAACAAAGTCTCCCAAATGACTATCTAGAGAGGAATGTGGCAAAAATCCAGAAAGTATTGTAATATTTGGAACTAACATAAGCACAAATAATCACTGCACTTTTTTAAAGAAGGGATTATGGGTTGCAGTTTTACTAACCCTACAGGGGACTTAACATGAGATGGACAAAGCTAAATTCCAGATTAGTTGTGTGCCTCCAAAAGAAACGAAGCCCTTTACAATGAATGAAGAATAAATAGGGGTATTAAAAAGGAACTTCTTAATCACAAATATTTGCTCAATATAAACCATAATTTGAGAAAACATTCTGGCTTAAAAATTCTTATAAAACTCGAAAGTTTGAAGCAGTGTGCCTGGCAAGCCTATTGTTTTACACATTGTGTGTTAGTCGCTCAGTCCTGCTCAACTCTTTGGGACCCCATGGACTGCAATCCACCAGGCCCCTCTGTCCATGAGATTTTCCAGGCAAGGATACTGGAGTGGGTTGCCATTTCCTTCTCCAAGGGATCTTCCCAACCCAGGGATCGAACCCCGGGTCTCCTGCACTGCAGGCAAATTCTTTACCGACTGAACTACAAGGGAAGCCCATTAGTTAGGTGATTATTAACAGTGGAGGCCGATTCAGGGTGGGAGGGCATTGTGGGGAGAACAATAAAGGTCAACACCGAAAAACGTTGTCACCAAGTCAGGAAAATCCACATTTTAGAGACAGAAAGACCAGTGCAGTTACTGAAATACAAACTAAAAACATAAAAGAAGTTAATCTGTCAAATGTATTGAAGGAGAATTAAGACTAATCATTTTAGAGGTATTTAAAATCTAGACTCCTAGGGTAAAACATAAGACAGAGAAAGCTGTATTACTATCTCATAATACGCAACCTGTCCTGAAGAAACATCCTTTTTCCCTCTAGCTCCAAAAAATGAAAGAAAAGAACTCCAAAATAGGAATGAGACTGTGAAATAAATATTGTATACCTCAGAAAAATAAACTATTTAGGGACAGGGCAGGGGAGGGAAAGCCAACTAAGAAGCTAAAAACCAGTCACATTTCAAAATGATTCCTATATTCTAGGCAAAATTTAGTATGACATCTTGAGTGTGTCTCATTTATACGTATTTATCCACTCTTCTAAGGAACCCTTCTGTTTAGAAGAGCATCTTTATCTAGAGGATTCACCCTGAGTTTCAAGCTATTGTCACCATCATTATTAACACATAGTACAGATGTACAGGGTCTTCCCTGGTGGCTCAGAGGTTAAAGCATCTGCCTGGAATGCAGGAGACCTGGGTTTGATCCCTGGGTTGGGAAGATCCCTTGGAGAAGGAAACGGCGACCCACTCCAGTACTCTTGCCTGGAGAATCCCATGGGCGGAGGAGCCTACTCCATGGGGTCCCCAAGAGTCAGACACGACTGAGCAACTTCACTTCACAGATACTGCAGATATTGAGGATATTTTTTTTTTTTTTTTTTTTTTGCCCAAAGGTAATTGACTGTGAGTAGATTTTACCACTTCCATAACGTTTCAGTTTCAGTTTTAATATATCATTCTGAGAAATTTTTCTGAACTAATATAGCATTTTCGGCTGTCTTGCTTTTAATCATCATGAAAAGGCATCATTTCATGGGGCGGAACAAAGGAAAAAGATTTTCTTCATATAAACTGTACTAATTTTATAATATACAAGCAGGAATTGCATTATCCTGGCAAACAGCAAGCCACTTCTCAGAAAAGACAGTTAAGACGGGCTTTTAAAATAGTGTAGTAATCACTCCTCTTACAAACAGATATTTCTGAATATTAGCTCTCATAATATGTGACCTAACAGGCGAAATGAAATGGGAAGTTACATATTGTGATTTTTTTTAATGAAGCTGAAACACGCCAAACTTAAACATATGCCAACTCCCTTCACAGTATTTTTTTTTTTTTAACTGAAAACCTCTTAATGAAGAAGCAAGGTTTTTGGAGGAGTAGGAATGGCATGAAATTATAGGTTACCTGGTATAAGCAAAAGAGTTCTTGACTTGGAGGCAAAAAGATGGCATGGAAACTGGTTTGTCCACTTCTGACTTGGGTATTCTTGGCCAAAACACACTTCCTTCACCTGTGAAATACAGATAAAAACATCGGACTCCCAGCACTGGGTGGGGCTGTGGGGAGATGGATTATTAACATGAATAGATGGTAAGAGGACTTGTCCATTTATAATAGGTATAAAGAAACTGAATGCTCATCACTTTCCTTTTCCTATGTAACCTTTACCAAAGAAAGGTAGAAATATCCAAGTCTATACTTTTGAAGGGCTCAGAATCCACATCCTGCTAGAGTCTAAAGAGTGAACTTAAAATTGTAAAGGTGTTTCTCTCTACTTGTATTGTTTGAAAACCTTTTAAAGAGAATTACACAATTAAAGTACTTCCGAGCAGTTCAAGTACAATGAAAGGAATTTACCATTAAGAGTACAGTTGATCTAAATAAAATCAACTTCCCTTTCCTCTTAGCATTTTTCACTCCTATTTAATTTTTAGCCTAGCTTTCATCATTGTTTAAAATGGTCCTCCTTATTTGTTTGTTTTGTGCTCAGTTACTCAGTTGTGTCCTATTCTTTGTGACCCTGTGTACTATATCCCGCCAGGGCTCCTCCGGGATTTTCCCAGCAAAAATACTGGAGTGGTTTACCATTTCCTTCTCCCAGGGATCTTCCTGACCCAGGGATCGAACAAAAGTCTCTGGCATTGAAGGCAGACTGCCACCTGGGAAGTCCCATTTGTTTGTTTACTCTTTTATTATCTAAGTCTCTATCTTTGAACTCAAGTCCCTTGAGGGCAGTGATCTTGTTTTATTTGCTCAAACCAGTCTTCACAGGAGCTTACAAGAGTGCTGGGCTCATAGCCGGTGTTCAGGAAATATTTCTTTTTGAATCAATGGATAACAGAGGAATAGATTCAATAAGATGAAAGTAGAATGGGATAAATTGAGTCATCAGGGCCTTGAAGGGTATTTGGTGGAGTAGAGATGAGCTGAGACCAAAACCAAACAAAAATGTAAGGTCAGTTCACTTATGAAATGTTAAGGACTATCACCCTTGACAGAAATATAATCTCAAACCTACTATGAAGCTAGAGGGTAAATCAACTGACATTGTGATGATTATTCTCTCTATGGAGATTATTAGTTATTGGTCCACATAGCTCACTCTGCCGGCAACTCGGGAAAACCTCGGTTTGATATCTGGGTCAGGAAGTTTCCCTGGAGAAGGGATAGGCTGCCCACTCTAGTTTTCTTGGGCTTCCCTGGTGGCTCCGGCAATGCAGGAGACCTGGGTTCGACCCCTGGGTCAGGAAGATCCCCTGGAGGAGGGCATGGCAACCCACTCCAGTATTCTTGCCTGGAGAATCCCCATGGACAGAGGAGCCTGGCAGGCTACAATCCATGGGGTCACAAACAGTTGGACACGACTGACTAAGCACACACATGACTAAGGTAAAGGTTATGATCATATGGACTTTTAAAGCATCTAATTGAAAGTGAAAGTCACACAGTCCATAGAATTCTCCAGGGAATTTGCACAAGGGAAGCCCGCTGTAATTGAATAAAATTAAATTTTAGTTCTTTTTCTGCTTTTTTTGTTAACAGCTTTATTGGGATATAATTCATGCTAGTGCACATACATTCAATCAGTTTGGTTCAGTCGCTCAGTCGATAGTTTTTAGTCTGTTCACAAAGCTGTGCAACAATCACCACAATCAAGTTTAGAACATTTTCATCATTCCAAAAGAAGTCCTATAACCTTTAGCAGTCACTCACAACAGACCCCACCCTATACTCTCTAGACCTAGGCAACCATTAATTTACTTTCTATCTTTGTAGTTTTGTCTATTCAAGATAGTTCACATACACAGAATCGTACGATATGGGGCCTTTCGTTCCTTTCATGCAGCATGTTTTTAAGGCTTATTCACATTGCATCGTGTATCAGTTTGCCATTTCTTTTTATGGCCTAATAATGTTCCATCTTATAGATATACGACATTTTATTTATCCATTCATCAGTTAATGGACATCTGTTTTTTTCCTACTTTTTACCTGTTATAAATAATGCTGCCCTGACCATCCATGGACAAGTTTTTGTTTGGACATGTTTTTCACTTTTCTTTGGTACATACTAGGAGAATTGCTGGTCATATGGTAACTCTGTATTTAACCTTTTGAGGAACTGTCAGACTGTTTTTCAAAATGACTTCTTTAATTTACATTCCTACCACCAAAGCCCAGGGTTTCAATTTTTCTTTATCCTTGACAACACACCATTATCTGTCTTCTTGATTGTTGCCATCCTGATGGGTATGAAATCGTATTGCATTGTGGTTTTGATTTGCATTTTTCTGATACTTAGTCCTTATAGACAAATGTTTTGCAAATATTCTCTCCCATTCTATGCAGTGTTTTTTTCACCTTCTTGAAAGTGTGCTCTAAAGTACAAAAGTTTAATTTTAACGAAGTACAATTTATTTTTGTTGCTGTTGTTGGGCTTGTACTTTTTGGTATCATATCTAAGAAACCATTGCTAATCCAAGTTCATGAAGATATATGCTTTCCTTTAAGAGTTTTATGGTTTTAGTTTTTACATTTAAGTCTATGATCCATTTTAAGGTAATTGGAATATATGTTATAAAGTTTGGAACCCAAGTTCATTATTTTGCATGTGGATAGCCAGTTGTCCCAGCACCATTTGTTGAAGGCTATGTTTTCCCCATTGAATTGTTTTCATACTCTTGATGGAAATCAACTGACCACACAGGTGAGGGTTTATGTCTAGATTCAATTCTACTCCAGTGAACTATATGTCTACCTTATACATGCACCACACAGCATTGAATTACTACAGTCTTGAAGTGTGGTTTGAAAAGGGGAAGCATAACTGCTCCACCTCTGTTTTTCTTTTCCAAGATTGGTTTGGTGATTCTGGGTTTCTTAAATCTTCATATGAGTTTTAAGAACAACTTGTTCATTTCTGCAAACTGAACACTTGGAATTTTGATAGTGATTTTGTTGACTCTACACATCAAATTCAATCTATGAACATAGATTTCCATTTATTTATTTAGATCTTTAAAATTATCTTTTTACAATATTTTATATTTTTCAGAGTATAAGAATAGCTTTCCTTCTATTAAATTTATTCCTAAGTATTTTACTCTTTTTAAGGCTAATGAAATCTTTGTCTCAATTGATTTTTCTATATTCTTTATTATCAATCATTTTAAAAATATTTTATTTATTTGACTGTGCCAGGTCTTGGCATGTGGTATCTAATTCCCTGACCAGGGGCTTGACCCAGACCCCCTGCATTGGGAGCACAGAGTCTTTGCTGGTGGACTACCAGAGAAGTCCCAGAAAGGCAACTGATTTTTGAATACCGACTTGCATCTTGCAAACTGCTAAACTTATATATTAGTTCTATTGCATTTTTAGTGGAATCCTTAGAATTCCCTATATATACAGTCCTATCATTTGCAAATAGAGACATGTTTCATTCTTCTTTTCAACCTGGATATCCTTTATTTAATTTTCTTGCCAAACTGCTTGGGTAGTATCTCTAGTATAAGATTGAATACAAGTGATCCTAATGAAAATCTTTGTCTTCTTACTCATGTTAGTGGGAAAATATCAATCTTTTATGTTTAAAAATGACATTGATTCTGGATTTTTCATAGATGCCTTCATCAGGTTGAGGAAGCACCCTTCTATTCCTGCTTTGTATAGTGTTTGCTGGAATTCGGTTGAGCATTTCTGTGTTTATATTTAGGGGTCTATAGGCTTCTTTTCTTGTGATGTCCTTGGTGAATTATTTTTTGAAATAATATAGCAAAAAAATCCACAAGAGTATTAGGTCTTCTCTCTGCCTCAGCTACCTATCCTTAGCCACTCACTGTTACTAGTTCATATGACTGATTTACACACACACACACACACACACACACACACATATATATAGGTAATATTACTGGCTTTTTAAAATTAAATCTTTTACATTCTTTAGAATTTATATTTTTATAAATAATTTTTAAAATTATAATCTGATACTCTGAGTTTGCAGTTCAGTTCAGTTGCTCAGTAGTGTCCGACTCTTTGCAGCCCCATGAACTGCAGCATGCCAGGCCTCCCTGTCTATCACCAACTTCCAGAGTTTACCAAACTGATGTCCATTGAGTCAGTGATGCCATCCAGCCATCTCATCCTCTGTCACCCCCTTCTCCTCTGAGTATATGACACAATATATTCTCTATCAGATTGTAATAATAAAATACTTTAAATTTCTGTAGTAAAAAAGCCCAAACAAACCTCTCAAGCATAAATTCCACTTCTAGAAGTATAACTTGTGCAAGTTATACTTAATCTTATACTATAGACTTAATCATATTACTGACATTTCACAAACTGCATATCACAGTATCCTTTTAAACAGAAAGTGGCTCTGCTGCATGTTAGATTGGCATATGACTTTTAAAAAAATCCTCTGCTTTATAAAACTGAGTACTTCTGAATGTAATCTGTTTTTCAGAAGTTTTCTTTCAGTTCTTAAGTCCTTTTCTTTGGCCTAGATTCTGTGATTTGTTTCCTATTTTGGAAACTTGGAAAGTACCATGCAAATAAAGATATAGCCTTGCTAGTTAAAAATAAAATACTTAGTGTTTGCTGGTGAAGGAAAATATGATGCTATGTAGGTAAAACTGCATGATGAAAATCAGATTCACATTTCATAAGAACATTTCTGGAGAACTTTAGACCTGAAAAAGCAAGAGCCAAATGTTCCTCCCAAACGATAGTTTATAACTCTCACTAAAGTCAGAAGTAATTCTGAGGGTAGAATTTAAGCCAAGGGTTTTGAAAGCTGGGAGAAAGGGGGGGAAAAAAGCATGCACAAATCTCCAAATCTTCTCAAAGTACTTAGATGGGAGGCAATTTGCAGCTAAGATCTTGAAAAATGTTTTTTTCCACTAGTGGGACACTATATTGATACAATATTGATACATCTTGATACAATTTATTTTACCTTCCACAGAATGCTAATCACAGTAGAATTTTGTTAAATAACTATTTAAGAGAGAAAAAAGTACACGTAGGACTATACTAGTTGGAATATGGGAATCCCCCAGGCTCCTCTTCCCATAGAATTCTCCAGGCACGAATACTGGAGTGAGTAACCCATTCCCTTCTCCAGGGATCTTCTCAACCTAGGGACAAACCTGGGTCTCCTGCACTGCAGGCAGATTCTTTACTGTCTGAGCCTCCATGGAAGTCCCAATATGTAACAAGGAGTTGTTAAGGATTCCTTACATAGTTTCTATAAGGCAGTTTACAAATTAAATACACCAATATGAGACTGAGATGAAACTTTTCTCTTTCTCCTATTGCACTGAATTAAATCTGTACTCAATATTTTTGATAGCTTACTTAAAAATTATCTTCTTTTTCTGCAGTCATTTCACAAGGTTTCTTCTTTAATTCCCATTTGTTGACATAATGACAATTAAATTTTTTAAATTAATTAAAGTAAAAAATATCAACATACTGACATAATAGCAATTTTTAAAGTGACAATGTACAACTCTCATTATGATGTTCACGGGGATTCTCCATTGTCTTTGATAGCTGCCTTTGACAGAACTAGGTATTTCAAGAGATGGTAATTGTTTGGTATCTTTCACTATTTGTCAGTGGTTGTTTAATAGACTGTTTCCAAAGTTGATCTTCTTGGTCCTTAGTCTATTTTGGACAAGGGTGCTAGCCACAAAGGTCATATCTGCAAGTTGATACTTATCATTACACTATCTCTGACACAAAACAACACAGATATAAAGAGTAAAACCCTTTGAGTAGGCTTTCTTTGAAAAACTTATAAAGGTCATTTATGCCCCAGGTTAATAGTAACTCAGGCCAGGGGAGAAAATGTAGGGGTCTTTTCCTGCCCTATTCATTTGCTATAAAACCATACTCAAATTTTTACAAATAAATACGCCAACCCAAATAAATATAATAAACTTTTTAAAGATAATTCTTGTCATTTAATTATCTATGTAATTACCTGATTTGATCTGTGCAACAAATCTCTAAGGCAGAGAGTCTTAGTCCATCTAATAGAAAAGAAAATTGAGCATTGTCATGGGTGGTAGAATTTCCTAAAGAAACAGCATTTACTGAGTACTTACTACGTCCCCAGTTATTTCATGAAATATCTCAAATATTTTCAAAGTAGTTGTAAGCCATAGGTTTTACACTCCCCATTTGCACATAAGGAAAGGTTAGCTTGCCCAAAATTAGCTAGCTGGCTAGTGGTAGAGGTAGGACTCAATGACAGAGTTAGTCCAAAGCTTTTTTCCTTTCTACCCCAGCTATTTTGCTGATTATGACTGTTCAACATTGATTCAACATGGAATCAAAAACCACAATATAAGATATATAACACAGTGGAACATTTAGAAGATCAAAATTCAAATACATTCTTTATACACAGGTAACTGTGGCTCAGCTGTTAAGGAATCCATCTGGAATGTGGGCGACCTGGGTTTGATCCCTGGATTGGGAAGATATCCTGGAGAAAGGCTATCCACTCCAGTATTCCAACCTGGAGAATTCCATGGACTATACAGTCCATGGGGTAACAGAGTTGAACATGACTGAGTGACTCTCACTTTTCACAACTCAGTTCAGTCACTCAGTTGTGTCTGACTCTTTGCAACCCCATGGACTGCAGCATGCCAGGCTTCCCTGTCCATCACCAACTCCTGGAGTTTACTCAAACTCATGTCCATTGAGTCAGTGATGCCATCCAACCATCTAATCTGTTGTCAGCCCCTTCTCCTCCCTCCTTCAATCTTCCCCAGCATCAGGGTCTTTTCTAGTGAGTCAGTTCTTTGTTTGCATCAGGTGGCCAATGGAGTTGCAAAGAGCTGGACAGGACTGAGCAACTTTCACAACTAGCATTTTACAAATCATATAGTGGTGTTACTTTTTGTATAGTTTTTTTTTTCTTCTTTTCTATTTTAAAGTATTTACTTACTTGACTGTTGAGGTCTTAGTTGTGGCATGCGGGATCTTTAGTTGTGGCATGTGGCATCTAGTTTCCTGACCAGGGATCAAACCTGTATTGGAGCGTGGAGGCTTAGCCAGTGGACCACCAGGGAAGTCCCTGTGTAGATAGTGTTAACTTGCTTGATCTTGTTTATATTATAAAAAGAAAAAGAAATTATATGACTTGTACACATTCTTCTTACCAAAGGTATATTTGATTCCATTTGCATTTCACATTATTAGAGTAAATGGTTTATAATTTTTCTTCTTTCGCCTTCTTCAAGTGCTGCATGTGTTAAGCTTGTTTTGTGTAAAAGCATGCTAAGTCACTTTAGTCGTGTCTGGGACTCTTTGTGACCTTTTGGACTGTAGCCTACCAGGCTCCTTGTCCATGGGATTCTCCACCAGGCAAGAATACTGGAGTGGTTGCCATGCCCTCCTCAAGCTTTGCTTTACTTGGACCTGAAAAGAAAGAAAAAAGAAATAAAATTCTCAAGGCCAAAGAATCCTGTTTGAAATCAAACACAATTGGAAAGCAAAGGGTAAATATTTATTTTTGTTTCTCAAGTTCACCTTCCTGAAGCCTAGTCTGTGACTTACTTTCAGTGATCTCTTTATCTCTTTTAATTCTAGAATTAGAGTTTATTTTGCTTATAGACTTGCATAGTCTTTAAGGAAAATAAACTTTTTCAATTGCATATACATTTTATTAACCTTAACTAGCACACAGTAGAAAATGAAAAGGATATTTGCATTTAAAAAGGGAGGCATCAGGATGAATGAAAACCATGAGTTAAGAGACTTCTGTGAAGTAAATGGCTTTCAATTTCTAACAAAAGTTATCAGGAAGATTTTCTTAGGCACACAGCCACTCCACAATCTGATCACATCAAGCCCTGCGTTACATCCTCAGAGACTCTGGGGCCATCTACAGCAGGTTTCTTAACCTTTTTAGACATGTGAATCTTTTAGAAATTAAATAATAATAATGACATGGCCATTTCTGAATGGGTATGTTAAGAAATGAATGAACATCAATCTGGATAAAATCATCTCTATGTTTGACTATTTTAACATTGATTACTGAAGCATTAAAGATAATTTGATATGCTTCACAACAATTTTCATGAGATGAAGGCATTTTATGCATTTATTAAATAAAAAATAACAGTGATAAAAATGAACACTACTATAGCAACTATGTTACAGGTATCTTTCTATGTGCTTTCAACAGAATTAACACTTTGAATCCTCATGACAACCCTATGAATTAGTTGCTATTCTCTATTTTACAGGCGAGGAAACTGAGGTATTGATAGGTTAAATAGCTTGTCTCAGGTTCTACAGTTGGAACCCATGCAATGTGGCATTAGAACCAGTATTCTCCATCATGGGGGTGCCAAGTAAAATTTTCAGTGTTCTGGTGTGTCTTATTTATATGAGTGTAACTTAACCTTAGAATGAAAGCAATGTTGAAATGTCTGCTATGTTTAAACCACCAGAGCAAAACATGATCCTTTCACAATGTGCTCATCTCATTGCCACTATTTGCTTCATGTATCTACTGGATATATAGTGGTACTGTGATGTGCAGTGCTTAGTTGCTCAGTCGACCCCACAGACTGCAGCCCACCAGGTTCCTCTGTATATGGGGATTCTCCAGGCAAGAATACTGGAATGGGTTGCCATGCCCTCCTCCAAGGGGATATATACTGAAGCCCCAAAACTTATTCTTCTTAATAAATATTTCATTTATTGTTTTCAACCAAGAAACTATATGTCATTGCTCCCTTTAATGTCAAACTCCTGAAGAAAGGTTACATCTAACTCCTACAACAAAAATGATCAAAGCTTGATTCATGGACAATTTGTATCAGAATCCCTGAGGCGTTTCTAAGTCTTCTTAGAAACGCCTATCCTGGGCTCCAGCACAGATTTACTCACTCAGAGTCTTAGGGAGTGGAACCCACCAACTTGTGAGGACCACCTTTTTACCAGGTCCTAGTTACCCTGCCTAGGTTGTCTACCGCTGCTTCTACATCACCACCTGGAGTTCCCCTGAATACAAGATGCTCTTTCACACCTCAGAGCCTGAACATGTTGTTTCCTGTGCTTCTTGTGCTTCCTCCCCTTATTGTCTTCTGAACTCCCACTCCACTAAGATTTAGTTCAAAAGTCACGTCTGCAAGGTTTCCCTGGGCCCATCAGGCAAGAGTTAGGTGCTTCTTCCTCTGTATCCCAATGCAGTTAAACTCATGCCTCCACCCTAAAATTACCCTGCAACTGGTCTGTGTACTCTATTACCTGGGGGAGGGGGTCCCCTGAAGTCTCTGCACTACCCATCTTTGTAAACCACGAAAGATGATATCTGACATGGAACGGTAGGGACTCTGAACTTGCTGCTTGATTGGACTCAATTCTGCAGTTCTTAATTCTACTGAGGTGGTATTATCATACACATCACATCTTTTAGAAAATAATTTTCTAGCAGATGGGTAAAAGAAAACACTTTGATCATTTTTTTCTTCTTACACATTTATTCCCTTTCATTCCCCCCTTTAAAAATGTTTTATATTTTGAAAAAAGTATACGTGTGCTTCTACAAAATTCAAAGGATCCAAGATAAGCCACCTTTTCACCTATATCCTCCAACAGTTGAATTCCTTACAGTGAAGCAGTCATCATTAGTTTCTTGTGTATCCTTCCAGAACCCTTTTAGATACATATAGGCAAATAGGTATTATTTACCTATAATTATTTTGCACCTTGTTTTTTTAAACTTTGTGATCCTTCCACATAAGTATATAAAAAGCACCCTCTGCTTGTTAACAAATGCACAGTATTTGATTCTATGAATATATATATATACTTTTTTAAATAAATAAGACATCTCTTGATTGACATTTATATTGTTACGGTATTCTCTACCATCACTAATGCTACACTATGAAAATGAAAGTGAAATTCGCTCAGTTATGTCTGACTGTTTTCGACGCGATGGATGAGTCCATGGCATTCTCCAGGCCAGAATACTGGAGTGGGTAGCCTTTCCCTTCTCCAGAGGATCTTCTTAACCCAGGGATCAAACCCAGGTCTCCCACACTGCAGGCAGATTCTTTACCAGCTGAGCCACAAGGGAAGACCGATGCTACACTATATATACAGGTAATTTCACAAATGTGAATATATTCACAGGACAGATTTCTAGGAACAGAGTTGTAGGATTAATAGGTAGAGATAAGTTTTATCAAAGAACCCGCCTACCAATGTAGGTTAGACATAAGACATGTCCATTTGAGCCCTGGGTAGGAAGATCCTCTGGAGAAGGGAATGGCAATCCACTCTAGTATTCTTGCCTGGAGAATCCCATGGACAGAGGAGCCTGGTGGGCTACAGTTCATAGGGTCACACAGAGTCAGACATGACTGAAGTGACTTAGCATGGCATATCCATTTTCACTCCACTAGCAACAGATGCGGAGAAGGCGATGGCACCCCACTCCAGTACTCTTGCCTGGAAAATCCCATGGACAGAGGAGCCTGGTAGGCTGTGGTCCATGGGGTTGCGAAGAGTCGAACACGACTGAGCAACCTCCCTTTCACTTTTCACTTTCATGCATTGGAGAAGGAAATGGCAACCCATTCCAGTGTTCTTGCCTGGAGAATCCCAGGGACAGGGGAGCCTGGTGGGCTGCTGTCTATAGGGTCACACAGAGTCAGACATGACTGAAGTGACTTAGCAGCAGCAGCAGATGAGAATGCCTGTTTCTTTATATCCTGCCAATAGTGTTTTCTTTCCTGGTGGTGGTGGTTTAGTCACCAAGTTGTGTCCGACTCTTGCAACCCCATGGACTGTAGCCTGCTAGGCTCCTTGGTCTAAAATAGAGAGTAAAGGAAACACTTCAAATAAGTGTAGTTACAACTACTGGCCTAACTCAAGAGTAAGAATTGTTTTTTGCAAAAAGTTAACGTTAACACAGGTGTTTGCTCTATAGGCCTTCCCCAGGCAAGATGGCACTGTGGTATTCACTACTGGTCTAGCCTCGATATTCTTGTGAAGCCTAGAAGGCTTAGTGAATCTTCAGAATAATTTCTAATCTATTCTAGAAATGGAAGACATCCTATTCATTCTACAAATACTTACTGAGCATCTATCCTGCAGCAGGCATTGCTCTGATGGCTGAGGTATGAACAATATACAAAACAGACTAAAGTCCCTGCTCATATTAAGATTATAATGGGGGGAGGTAGGCAAATAATAGACATAATACACAGATCTGATGTATGGTATGTTAGTTAATAGGACCGTGGGAAAAAGAAAGAGGGAACAGGGAATAAGAAGAGTTACTTTTGTGAAGGGTGGTGATGGAAGGGCTCACTGAGAAGGTGACATTTAAGCAAAGACCTGAAAGCAGTAAAGGAAGGATCTATAAGGCATCTAGGGAAAAGAGCAAAGACAGGAGTTGAGGGTGTGCCTGGTGCATCCTAGGAACACAAGGAACGATGCTGGTTGGGGCTCAATGAGCAAGGGGAAGAGATGAGGTCGAGGTACGGGGTTTGGGAAGTAGGCCTCATAGGAAAGTAGGAAAGCCATTAGAGAGTTCTAGAGAGTTACACTGAATTGTCTACTGAGTACAGACTGAGAAAAGGCAAAATGGATGAAGGCAGAATCAGTTATTAGACTTCTGGACAACAGGTGAGAAATGAGATGGGTTAGACTGGGCCGTTGCCATAGAGGTGTGGATGTGTTTGGACTGTGAGTCTATTCTGAAGGTGGAGCCAGCAAGATTTTGTCAGGTTGAATGTTGGATGTAAGAAGGAAGGAAAGTGAGAATGACTCCAGGGTTCTTGCCTTAAGTGGAAGGACGGAATATCATTTACTAGGACAGGGAAAGAATACAGGCAATGCATGTATTAGGGTGAATGGGAGTTGTAATTTGAGTTACCATGGTTACCATGGCTTTCTGTGGCTAGGGCTCTTAAATGGCAACGGTTCCAGGTCAGATGAATAGTCTAGACCAGACCATGACTGTAATGCCTTCTCAGGATAAAGGCTTGATTCCTTTGAAGGAATGTGTGCCCAATGGGCACTGTTCTCCTGAAGCAAGCCTAATCCAAATTAGCTTTGCACTGAGATACCACATTTAAGATTCTTAAATTTTCTCTTTCCCTTTGTGAACTACTTAATCAAAGGAATAGGAAAATGTGCATGCACACACACAACTAATAACCTTGTAAACAATTCAAAAACTTGATTTCTTGTCTACGGTATAACTAGCAGAATATACGATGTCATCAAGACACCAGTTCTGACATAATGCCAGCCTAGACTGGTACAGAACCCACACAAAGACAATCTCAAAGTGCCTGATTGAAGAATCTAAACCGGAATTCACTGGACGAAAATCCAAATGGAAGGAATGCACTTAAAAGAGTTGTGACTAAAGCATCTGGTAAAACGATATCCAAAAATCGAAATGAATATTTCAACAAACACATAAAAAGGTGAAGGAAAGCAAAACCAGTAAGTCATATAAGTGGAGGGGGGGGGGTGGGGAAGGACAGAAACTAATACACAGGGATTACTTCAAAAGGCTAAAAGGAGTTTAGACTCTGCGACCTCACGGACTGCAGCCCTCCAGGCTCCTCTGTCCAAGGGATTCTCCAGGCAAGAACTCTGTAGTGGGTAGCTATTCCCTTTTTCAGGGGAATTTCCCGACCCAGGGATTCAACGGGGGTCTCCTGCATGCAGGCTGGCTCTTTACCGTCTGAGCCAGCAGGGAAGCCTAAAACAGATTAGAGGGAAGAACATTTTAAAATGCGTCCTTGAATGGGAGGTGAAATCTATACAAGTGTACGTCAGAGCACAGAGAGCAGCACTTTTCCCTAGCTAACAAGCAAGACCGGCGGGTACCTCAGAAAGAAACCAACCAACTGCTAGTAGAGAGTAGCTAAAGGAATCCAAAAGCAAGTAAAGTGGTGGCCAGACTGGGTGACTCAGAGGCATGACTCAAACGCGACACTGGGGGTGTCAGCTCCCGGAGGCCGGGGGCGCGGCGTCAAACACATTTTAGGAAAGTACCAGGCGCGTGGAGGGCGACAGGAAACCTCCCCGGGGAGCGGCCTACGGCTCCTCCTGCCCTCGAGTCTGACCTCTTACAATCCGCACCAGGAGGAGTTTCTAATCTCCAGGTTTCCCCTTCTTTTAGAATCCGCCCCTCCACCACCCCCACTTTCCTTCCACAAAGCGTCACGCGGCGTGTGTGTGCGAGACGGCGGGCTCCTCCCAGCCGCCCTCCGCCCTGCGCTCCCCGCCACGCGCCCCCCAGCCCCGCCTCCTCGGCGAGCCGCTCCCTTCCCACCCCGCCCGCCGCCCGGGCACGCGCGGCACGAACGGCGCTGGGAGCTGCACTAGACAAACACCTGTCCCGCCTGGCCCCGCGAGATTTGGGGCAAAAGCATAGACAACAGTGGGCGCGTTCTCGCGAGGTTTAGGAAATTTCCCACGGCCCGTGTTGTGTCTGAATCGAGTAGTGGAAGGCGGTGGGAAGGAGGTGTAGCGTGAGACCGGGCTGCCCGCATTGGACACATGCGCAGTGCGGCTCGCGCGTGCCGCGCCAATCCTGCAGCGCCTTCAGCAGGTTTCGGGCTGTGGATTCCAGTTCTCCGGGTTTTGGGGCTCCCTGCGGGAGGCAGTGCTGGATCTGGGAATCTCTAGGAATTGAAAGGGCAAAGCAGGGAGAAGGGGAAGAAAGGTGTGCTGCAGGTTGGAGGACGAGTAGGGTTCGAGTCCTGCACCTTTCTTGTATGCCCAGACGGGCCAAATTTGCTCGGAGGCTTCCCGGTTTAGGTCGCCTGAGATACACTTCGGGCAGCGAGCTGCGTCCTGCACTGTGCCAGGCCCATGGGAAGACCTTGTCAGACTCTGTCCCTATATACCACCCGGGTTCACAGAAGTCTTGGGTCTGCGATGAGGTCCTGGGGAAGTTTACGCGACAGGTAGCTCCTTGCCCAGGCAGAACCTCTGAGTTATGTGCTGGCTGGGGCAGTGGTGGCTTTCAATTACAGTACAGTTTTCACCTCTAGAGAAAGCTTCGCAGCGCTCCGGCGTCTGTATGCCAGGTGGACACAGTAGTGTGACTTTGCCAGAGGCCTTGGCCTGACCTTATTTCACACCCAAGAAGAAGAAAGCTAAGACAATAGAGTTCAACCTCAAAAAAGTTTTCCATTTACAGAGCTCTGGTGGCTACCCAGGGGGTCGAATGAACGAAGTTCCTGGTTTGTTTCTCCTCCGAACTCCAGGCATCTTTGTAGCTCCAGTACCTAACGCTGACATTACCATAAAGCAGGCGTCCAATGAACGTGTGAATGAATGAAAAGGGCTGGGAACTAAAGTGAGCGGGAAGCCACTTGGAAAACACCCATTTGAGGAGGTGTTTCATCTAGACGTGTGAAACGCGGCAGATTTTCCCAGGACCCCTCCTCTCTACCCTGGGCTCCGCCTCCTGACCCCTCCATTCCCCGTCCCCCGGTAATCCCCTCCGGTTTTCCTCAGTCTCCACGTACGTCCCTCAGGGCGCGTCCCAAAACCCGGATAAACGGAGCGCTCCCCATGGACCAGATGGAGGGTTCGCCTGCGGAGGGGCCGCCTGCGCATGCTCCATCGCTTGGGTAGGTTTCCAGGGAAGGCAGCGAGCTGGATCCCCTAAGCTGTTGGCGGCGCGAGGCGTCTGGCTCTTTGCGGCTGCTGCGAGGGGAAAAGGAGCGCGGGGGCTGGGTGGAATCGAGGAGTGAGGAAAAAGGGAAGGGGCGGGGGAGAGGGACCGGGGAAGGCGTCGGGGGAATCTCGCGAGGGTTGGAGTTTTGGCGAGAGTTTGTGGAAGATGGCGCCTGTTGTGACAGGGTAAGTCTTGGGGAATCCGAGCGCAGGGAACCGGGAAAGTTGCGGGCGTTCAGCAGCCCGCGGCGGGCGGCGGGTTCGAGGGCCGCGGCACGCTTGGCGTCCGGGAGCCGCGGGGGCGGTGTCGCGTGCGCCGAGCGCGGCGGCGGCGTGTGGCCGTGCGCTGCCCGCTCTGCGCCGCCGTGGCTCGGGCTCCGGCGCGTGAGGGCGGGCGGCGGCGGCGGCGGCGGCGGCGAGGCCGGCGGGTGCGGGTGTGAGTGCGGCCGGGAGCGCGGGGCCCGCGGGCGCCGTGCCCGCCGCGCGCCTTCCGCGCCGCCGCTCGCCGGCCCTGCCTCCCAGCCCCGCGCAGCTTTGTTCCTCGGGGCCGTCTCGCCGGGCCGGTGCCCCCAGTCCCGTGCGCTTTGTCTTTGCCCGCTGCCCCCCGCTACTCTCTACCCCCGGCCCTTTGTTTCGCCGCCCTGGGCGCTTTGTCCGACCCGTCGCGCCCCGCATCCTTTCTCCCTCTCCTCCCCTCAGCTGTCCTTCCTCCCGGACCCCTTTGTTGTCCCCCTCTCTATTCGGTAGCTTAGTGACCTGCCTCAGCCCAGGCACTAGATTTGTATCTTTCAATTTTTATCGCCTTATTTCTTTCGAGCGTTTCCCTCTCACCTTTCTGCTTGGTCCATGATTACCCCTGGAGGCTTTGTCTCCCCCATCCAGTGGCTTTTTGCTTGGCACCCCCTTCACCTCCCATCATCGGTTTATTTATCCACTACCCACGGTGTGTGTTTGTCGGCTCAACTGTCTCAGCCCCGGGGACTCCATCTGGTGTTTCTACGAGAAGACAGACCCTACGGTTTGTTGTTGTTGTGGGTCTCAAAGCTGCGTGGGGATACTTAGTTTCTTCCTCGGCGCTCCTCCTCCCCGGCACCCTTTTCTCTCGGGATTGCGTGCACACCTCCCTACCATCCCTTTCTCTCGGGATTACAGTGTCTGCAGTTTTTTCTTCGCGGTCTCTTTGGGCGCCTGGTTGTTTTGCTTGGAAAAAGTAGCACTGGAAAAAGACCTTGGTCTTTTGATTATTGCCCCCCCCCAACGGGCCTCTAGGTTTCTGACGGCCTAGGCCAAGGGCAGCTGTCGTAGCTTTGCATCTGGATTAGCTGAGGATGTTGTAGAGGCGCAAGGTGTATTTTTCTGTTGATGTGTGAGAATACTTTCAGTTTGCATGTTGGATATTCATTGGTGTGTGCTTAGCAGTTGAGTGCATTTTGGTGTTGAAAACATGTGAATGCTGGGGTGGAGAATTTCAGCATTTTCAAGATTTCTAGATTTAGAGTTCAGTTATTTTACCAAGTAACTCCTACTTTGCAAGGAAAAAGGGAGGGAATTTTGCTGCTTGGGAATTTGATACAACTGTTTTTCCTTTTCTTAATTTTTAGATAGTTTACAGTTACATGCTTTTGCCTCTAGATTTATGACAGCCTTTCTGCCTCATCTTTGAAGTTGAAATGAGGAAAGCGCTTAAGAGTGCTGTTTGGGTTGATGAATACTGCTTCTAGAATCTTGTGGAATGCATTCACCAAATGCAGTTAAAAGACATTTAAGTGATAATCTTTAAGGTAAAAGGGCTTCTAGTGTTAAAAAGAGCTTTAATTTGTTCAGAGTGCTTACTGTTAATGGAAATATTAAAAGCTTGGAGTTTTGTGTGGGAGTTGGGGGAAGGTGGTATGGTGTACTTAAATGTTGCCTAAATAGTCTGGTGCTGAAATAATAGGTATTAGATTTTGCAATGTTACTAGACTGAATATACTGTTCAGGACACTGTCCCCCTCACTACTTAATCGTTACTTTAGAAGATATGTTATCTATAAATATCATTTGGAGTGTCTTTTCATCTATAAACCAGGAGAAGTGCTACTAGTAGAGGATATTACAAGTGTGAGGAGTATTGGCCCCGTGGAAAGCATTTTTTTTAAGGCCGTGATTAGAACTAGTTTGAATTAGTTTAATTTTAATTAATTGAAAATCACCTTTCATAATTGATACGAGAGGCTTGTGTGAAAATTTGCAGTGTGGGTTCCATGAGTGGATTCCACCAACAATCATTTTGTCTCCTTTATTTGATCCTAGTGCAAAGTCATTCTTTTGAAGGTAAAATCTTGAGCACACACAGTTGTTTCTGACTGTAAGCAAAGTGTAAAGTGTATGAATGGAAGGTATTTTGCTCTGACTTGTGCAGATAAGAATGAGAACGCAAACATCATAAAAGCAACTTAAAAAAATCAAGTTGTTTTTTTTTCAGTTGTGTTTTTTGTTTTTAAATTGTGTAAGACCTTTATTTTGTGACCAAATAAACAGCACTTTTATTAAATTATATCAAACAGCAGCATATTTAGAAACATACAACATGAATTGTGATTGGGAAACTTTCATTCAGATTATTAACTATTAAAGCTTTAAATTTATTGCGCATGCAAATTGCAGATGGGTCTGTAGAGTATATTTTCAGGAAGAAGTATGAGAGACTCACTCAGAGTATTTTCACAGCTATTCTAATATACGGTTTTTAAATAAGTTTAAAGCCTACCTATTGTTCTATACCAGCAGATTTCTATCAGTATCTTAAGTGGCTAAGATAAAAAATAATTTGGGGAGAGGAGGAAGCCACTCTTACCGGCTGTAATTCGTTAAATAATCTTTGCCACTCTTGATGGACAAAGTATTAGGGGGAAAATGGTGTTTGAAAGTTCTTGCAAATCTTAATTGTGGTATTTGGTCATTTTTAAAGATATATTTTAAGAACCTAGGACTTGGCTTTAAAACATTATTTTATATTTCGCTTCCTCCTAATACGAAATCTCATGTTATTTCAACTAGGGGCAGTATTTTCTCATGGATTGACTAAAAGTTGTTATTTTTGGCATCTGGCTTTGTGATTATTTCCAAGTTACTCTGCTTCCCCTGGGCCAGTTTCCTAACTATGTAGTAAAATGGGAATTGTAGTAACTTGCCACATCTGCACAGGACTGCTGTGCCTTAGGATTTGCAGAAAGCATCTTTGGATGAAAGGTATGGCTAAAAATCTAGGAATTCTTACTGAAATAAGCTGATGTGAAGTCTGTCATATTTTATAGAAAATCACGTAGAAGGGTATGAACTAAGTTCTTGGGAAATCACAGTGGTGATAGTGGGATGAAAACCCCCTGAATAATATGTACTATAGTTTGGGTAGTAAAATCGATACTTTCTTTCTTTCTTTCTTTTTTTTTTAAAAGGGGACAGGGATAAGTAAAACAAATTACAAGGTGGTGTGTGTGTGTGTGTGTGTGTGTGTGTGGGTATGTTGTGTTAGAGACTGAAGATCTATCAGACTCAGATGTAATAACACATTTTAAATTGTGGGATGCTTATCCTCTGTTGATTTGTTTTCTTCCCATGGTAATTTTTTTAAATGGTAGCACAAAACATTTGCATTAGACTCTAGGCCAGAATATTAATAGTAACAACTAATGTTCAGTATACCTGATATATTTTTTAACATTTTGTCATTTACTCTCAATATTTTCCAACAAGCAGGACATTAATTTTGGACTTGATCTTTGGCCTAGGAAAAGTCTTTTGCATTTGGGAGACACTGTAGATATTTATTGAACAAACAAAACCTATTGCTTCTCTGTTCCTGGTAGGTGATGTCATGTCCCATTAGTTCTGCAAACCAGATGTTCTTTCTAAAACTAACCCTTTACATCTGATCACTAAGAACTAATAATTTTCTCTTCTGAAAAACTCTTGAATCTGTCTCTTTCATCCTCTTTGCCACAGTAAATGCTGGCATCATTCTCACCTGTCTTACTATAGACATTGCAGTTTTCTCTTTCTGCTTGTAGACTCACCCTCTGTCCAACTTCCACATAGTCTTTCTGGAGTGAATCTGATCACTTCACTCCTTAGTTTAAAAACCTTTCAATGGCTCCCCCTAGCAGCTTTTGTTAAGAGAGGCAGCAGAGTGTAGAGTTTATGAGCTCTTTTAGGGTTTAATCTGAACTGGGTTCCTATTTTGTCTTTGCCACAACCTCAGTAAGATTGAAAAGCGATTTCACCTCTCCTTGCCTCCTCCATGAGTTGCAAGGTAATTATTTTTAGCTCAGCGGGTTGCTGTGAAAAGTAAATGGAATAAAACATTTTAGATGCTTGGTACAAAGCAGGTGCTGAAAAAAATGTTAGGATGGCAGGTAGGGGCCTCTAATTATTTCATTTACCTTTCTTCAGTGAGACTGTTTGCCTTTCTGTCCCTTCATATTCAATTCTCCAGCCTAATTTAAGAATTTGGAGTTCCTTGCTTGGGCTCAGTCAGCAGTTTAATATATCCACGTGCTTGACAAGTGCTGGTGTTAGTAGATTTGGGTCTAAAGATATTCTAACTGGATTCACCAGGCTGGGTTCAGTGCCTCTGCATGTATTCTTAAAATAACCAGGTGTAATTTACTTGGAAGTGTCATAACACAATTTTTTTTCTTGATATATTCTTATACTCAAAAGAGTGTCTAGAACATGATGGGGGCTTCAGTAAAAAGTTTTTTGGACAAAGAACTTGGAGGACTTTGAAGCCTTGATACAACATGGTTTGTGTAAGCAGAATTTGATGTGTACAGGGAGTATGTTGATACCATAAGGAACTTAGCTGCTGAAATACCCAAAGGAATTGATATTTTCAGCTGAAGACAGCCCATAGCTCCTGAGACTACTGCAGTACAATTCTTAGGCAAAAGCTCCTTTGGATTATTAGAAAATAGTGTATTGTTTGTCCAAACTGACAGGCTTAAATATATATATATATATATTTTTTTTGTATATTCAGTTGACTATTCAGTGTTTCTCACAAGGTTACATCATTTTTAAGTGTTTTAAATACTTCTTAGATGCATTGGGACATATTAAACATTAAGACTCAGTAATCTGCTATTTTGGGGATCCATATCTTTGAACCAAGTAAGTTGCTAATCTTCAGGAAGACTCAGGCTTTGTAAACAAATTACTCACAGATAATTTCTCCAAGCTTCAGGTTCTACCTCTATAAAATAATGAATGATAATTTTGTTGTATTTATCAACGAGGCACACTGACTACCAAGTAAGGTAAAATATGTGTCAGATAAAACAGTGTATGTGTAAGTAATTTGTAAATCATAAAGTTCTGTGTACAAATACTAATTACAATAATCAGTTTCTTTTGGTAACCTTTTGCAGTCAAGATGCAAAATGGACCTTTTTATCTTGCAACCTGTGGTTTGTGGGTCATGTTTTAGAAAGGAGCAGTGTATTGAGTGTAGAGGACCACAGCCCTTGAAATATGTTCCTTGGCATTTTGAGCAGACATACTTGGTACATTATTGCTTGACCATGCATGTTGTTATGAAGTAATCTCCAGTTTTTTGGGGTCTGCTTCTAGTCACTCAAGTCTCTGCTTGGACAGCCATAGTGATGAAGGAATGTTGAATGTCCAATTGCTGCCCTCTCTCAGACACCCTGCCCACAGTTCTGGATGCCCTGTAGGCCTGGCACAGCGTCATGATACCATTTCTGCTTCATTAGGCCTGCTTCTGCTTCAGGAGGTGAAATGATATCCTGATGGTGTGAAAAGGGTAATGCATTTCCTGCACACAGTTTACTACTGGGGAAAAAACAAGTATTGGGGGCACTGTGGCTTTTGTTTTGTATAATTGGCTGTAGTTACTTAGCTCTATAAATGTTTGTGTAGGTTTGTTGTGTTTAGACAATGCAGAGTGATGAGCATGACAACTTTTTAGTCAGGTTGTAAGTTCATGACAGTTGTGGGAATATTGAAATTATTTAAGTTTACAAAAGCAAAAAGAAATTACTGCTTCCTAAGTATCCTAAGTGGCAAACGCCTTGCAGTGAAAATGCTGCACTAGTTGGATGTGAGATGAAATACACTAGAAAATCAAGTTGACTCCTTTAAATTCCCCACCCGTGCTTTCTTTTCTATATTCAATATATTTAATTCAGCCCTAGAACTAATGTTTTTTGTGTATGTGTTAATTAGAGTTATAAATGAATAAGAATTTTTTCTCACTAAGTTTATATAACTAGGAAAAATGTTTACTACTTTGAAGTGAAAGTTGCTCAGTCATCTCTGACTGTTTGCGACCCCGTGGACTATACAGTCCATGGCATTCTCCAGGCCAGAATACTGGAGTGGGTAGCCTTTCCCTTCTCCAGGGGATCTTCCCAACCCAGGGATTGAACCCAGGTCTCCCACATTACAGGTGGATCCTTTTCCAGATGAGCCACAAGGGGACCCCAAGAATACTGGAGTAGGTAGCCTATCCCTTCTCCAGCGGATTTTCCCGACCCAGGAATCCAACCAGGGTCTCCTGCGTTGCAGGCGATTCTTTGCCAGCTGAGTTATGAGGGAAGCACAGCTTTATGCAATTGCTTTATGAAATCCTATTTTTTAAAAAATTACATGATAAAGATTGTGTTATATAACTGCAATATTAGTTGCCTTATAAAATAGGGAATCAGTGTTACAGACTTTTTTATTATTATAAATAACTTCTTTTGTAACAGGGTATTCTCTTTTTAGAAAAGTGCTGCTGCACTAAGATCTTGCTTTATTTTTCCAGCATACTTTTTCTTTTGGCTGTGCTACATGGCTTGTGGGATCTTAGTTCCTCCATCAGGGATCAAACCTATTTCTCAGCAGTGAAAGTGCTGAGTCCTCTAACAGCTGGACCACCAGAGAATTGCCTTTTTTTTTTTTTCTTTTTTAAATGGGACTTTTTTAAAAAAAAGGTAGTTTTAGGTTCACAGCAAAATTGAGGGGAATATTTTCCATGTACTTCTTGCCCTCACACAAATCACCTCTTATCAGTATCCCCCAATAGAGTGATATATTTGTTATAATTGATGAATTTACATTGACACGTTATATCTCCCCAAATTGATAGTTTACAGTGGGGTTCACTGTACATTGGGGTACATTCTGTAGGTTTGGACAAGTGTGTGTGTGTGTGTGTGTGTGTGTGTGTGTGTGTGTATGTGTGTGCGTGTGTGTGTGCGCGCGCGCGCGCGCGCGTGCTTGTGTACTCAGTCATGTCCAGCTCTTTGCGACCCCATGGGTTGTAGCTTGTCAGGTCCTCTGTCCATGAGATTATCCCACACGGATTCTGGAGTGCATTGCTGTTTCCTCCTCCAGGGGATCTTCCCAGCCCAGGGATTGAACCTGCATCTCCTGTGGCTCCTGCATTGGCAGGCAGGTTCTTTACCACTGAGCCTCCTGGGAAGCCCTGGGATAAATATATCTACAAATGTATCGCCCGTGTAGTAGCACACAGAGTAGTTTCATTGCCCTGTAAAATCCTCTGGGCCCTGCCTGTCCATTTCTCTCTCCTTCCCTTATCCCATCACGGCAACCCCTGAACTTTTTATTGTCTCCTTTGTCCAGCATACTTTCAAATTATTTAACTTTTAGTTTGAATATGAGGAAATTTTTCATGCAAAAAACTTTATAGCTCTGTACAGAGCTCGTGATCTACCCACTAACGGGAGAAAGTGAAAGTCACTCTGTCGTGTCTGACTATTTGTGACCCTGTGGACTATACAGTCCATGTTACTCAGTCATGTCCAGCTCTTTGCGACCCCATGGGTTGTAGCTTGTCAGGTCCTCTGTCCATGAGATTATCCCACACGGATTCTGGAGTGCATTGCTGTTTCCTCCTCCAGGGGATCTTCCCAGCCCAGGGATTGAACCTGCATCTCCTGTGGCTCCTGCATTGGCAGGCAGGTTCTTTACCACTGAGCCTCCTGGGAAGCCCTGGGATAAATATATCTACAAATGTATCGCCCGTGTAGTAGCACACAGAGTAGTTTCATTGCCCTGTAAAATCCTCTGGGCCCTGCCTGTCCATTTCTCTCTCCTTCCCTTATCCCATCACGGCAACCCCTGAACTTTTTATTGTCTCCTTTGTCCAGCATACTTTCAAATTATTTAACTTTTAGTTTGAATATGAGGAAATTTTTCATGCAAAAAACTTTATAGCTCTGTACAGAGCTCGTGATCTACCCACTAACGGGAGAAAGTGAAAGTCACTCTGTCGTGTCTGACTATTTGTGACCCTGTGGACTATACAGTCCATGGAATTCTCCAGGCCAGGATACTGGAGTGGGCAGCCTTTCCCTTCTCCAGGGGATCTGCTGAAACCTAGCTAACAGTATTTACCAGTGGGAAGGTCTGAATGAGGTGAACAGGTGTAAGAGCACCTACAGAACCGAGAGTCTATTTTCACCAGCTTTTAAGTGAATACTGAGCATTTTTGCATACTTTTCTAACATTTGACACACTTTTGCAACATTAGACATCTTTCTGCAAGTATGTAAATACATCTGTATTATCTTTTTTCTGTCTGTATCTGTATATCTAATCTATCAGCAAGCTTCATAATAACTGGATTAGTATTTTATTTATGTTGCATAATTGTGAAGCAACTGCTGTTGGCTAGATTGTACAATACTTACTGGATGAACAGGACTTGAATGGATTTAATAAAATATAAAACTTGCCACTAGGTGGCACTTAGTTTAAGTGATAAATAAAGCTGACGTTCAACTAGATTGGTTTTTCTGTGTAGAGCCCATTGATAAAATGCCCCCCGGGATTCATTCATGTTCAGCTCTCTGCCAGTTTTGGACTGTACTTTCTGAAGTGGGATATGAAACATATAGCAAATAGAAACCTAACTTAGAGTGTTGAAAAACAG
Organism: Madoqua kirkii; assembly: GCA_006408675.1. Classification (NCBI taxonomy): domain Eukaryota; kingdom Metazoa; phylum Chordata; class Mammalia; order Artiodactyla; family Bovidae; genus Madoqua; species Madoqua kirkii. Next base: position 50,554 of record SJYC01098235.1, read on the forward strand.
AAAGTGTGATGGCATTAGAGTATGCCCTGTGAAAAGAAGCTGAAGTGAAGCTTAGTGAAATTGACAGGTGATCAAATTTTCAACTGCTGAGTGTATTTAAAGTGAAGTCTTAGATTTTAGGCCTTGTTTTTTCTCAAGAATTTGTGGATCATTTTAAAGAAGATTGAGAAGTAGTTTCTTCTTGGATTTAATGAAAGATGATGGAGAAGTGTGGCCTGTAGGGATACAGGACTACGATTCTATATTCTCTTAGTTATATTCTGGTACGTTGTCTTCTTCTTGTTGTGGAATAACATATCATAGAAAGTAACTGCATCCTGTGTGACAAAATTGTTAAATCCATTAGATTCAGGAAACTTCAGATCTGGAAAAGACTTTGTTAATCATATGCTCTAAGTAATTACTCACTGAAATGTAGGCACAGATTAAATAATTTACCCGTAGCTAATGGCTGAGACACATTGAGTATCTGAGCTGAGACTAGTGCGGGGAGAGATTTATGCCGGTCTTTTATTCTTTTGTGTTCATATCACTCTGCTGCCTTTTGAAGTTACACGCACTTTGTTTTTTAAAATGCTTTTCTTCCCCTATTTTTGTGGGCTTAGATGAAGAATACAAATCTTGCAGCCCCAGGCCTGGGAGTGCTGCTGCCAGTTTGCTTAACAGACATGTCAACTCTACTAAGCCTTTCCCCTTTGCTGTTTCCCTGTTCTTTGTCTTGTACTGTGTATTGACTGCCCAAGCTGGCCGCATCCTTGTCCTCACTGCTCATCTCCTCAGCCACTCTGCTTTGGTTGCCCCTATGCAAGAACTGCCTGGGTTCACTGAACCCCTGGATCACTCCAGTCTCTGCTTCTTGCCTCCTTAGCTTCTTAGATCTGCCACTTGGCACTGAATTACACCTGGCTATCTCTAAAACTTCTGGAAGAGAAAATGGTGGAAGAGGAGGTAAAGGAAAAAGAAGACTGTCATAGGGAAGGAGGCCGCAACTTGAAATTGTATATTGAAAGATGAGCTTGTTTATAAATTTGATGATTTTTATACAGTGAATTTCTACTGTATTTATGTCAAGATAATATTACTCTCTTGACTGCTCAGATGCTAGGTTGTGTCCGACTCCTGTGACCTCAAGGACTATAGCATGCCAGGCTCCTCTCTTCATGGAACTCTCCAGGCAAGAATACTGGAGTGGGTAGCCGTTTCCTTCTCCAGGGGGTCTTCTCTACCCAGGGATCAAACCTGGGTCTTGTGCATTACAGGCAGATAGGTTCTTTACCATCTGAGCCACCAGAGAAGCCCCCCTTGACTGTGGAATTCGTTAAATCTGTTGTCTATCATCTCTTCTTATCCAGATGACAAGGAAGTGAATTAAATCCATTTTAGCATTCCAAAGATAGTAGGGATAGTTTTGGTTTGGGGTTTACTTGTAGCTTATAGTAATGAGTGTCATTATTTGATTTAAATGGATAGTGCTGAATTAATGGGAGTTGTTGGCTTCACTGTTGTAATGTTATAGCTTTCAAAGATTATTTATTGCACAGTTATTGAAACAAGTCACATTTCATTCTGGCTTTCCTCTATGCTACAGTGTGATGGGTACATTTTAATACAGAATTTAGTGGCATGTTATTCCTTTAAACTTAGCTGTAAGTCCTCAACATTGTCAGTTGGAAAATTAAATCTTTTAAATTACATAAGAATTTAAATTCATATAGTAGCTTAGGTGTGCTGTTGATTTATTTTTCCATTTCCTTTTACCCTGTTTCTACAGTTATTTCAGAGAAGTGACTGTCCTGAAGTGACAGTTTTTCTTAAGGGCTAGTTAATGTCATCTGTAAACACTCATCTTGATTATTTCTCTTGTTGGAAAAATAATATATTTGTTATAAGAAATTGAAAAGTTACTTGAATATGTCATGTAAAGTGAGCCACTGTAGTCTTCCAGTAGGAAATTAGCTACTGTTATCAACTGGGAGCATATTCTTAAACTTCGTTTTAAATGAAAATGCTAACATTCTATATTTTAAATGTCATTAGTTTAGTAACCATATATATATATTTTAAAGCAAACAAAATATTTAAGGGGATTAGGGAACTGACATTTTGGCTGAATGTCTACTGAGACCTCAACTACACTGAAGGGAGATGGTATCTCCATTTTATAGGTAAGTCTGAGGGTCAGGGATTTAGTGATTTAACCCAAGCTCACACAGCTTTCCTTCTTCCTTGCCACTGTCCTACCCTGAACTCAGAGAGCTTCTGTTTATCTCTCCACCTAAATGTTAATCATTTGAAAGCTTCCAAGCTCTCTATTAGATGGCAAGACAGTCCCAGATATAAGTAAGTCTAATACGAGGCTTAGGAGATTATTATATCCTTCTCTATTACAATACTTCAAAAATAAATCTTTATTTTTGACTAGTGTTTGAACTCAAAAGGTCTCTGAAGTAGCATTATTTGTCTATAAGTAAAATTTTAAAAATAATCTTGTCGGATACTCCTGGGATGAAGTTAAATCAGTTAAATCCTCTTTCCCCAATTTGTGTTTTTAGTTTTTGTCCATCATCTTACTCCTTTTCCGTCTAGAGACCAATTTTCAGGTCATTTAATTATTTTATATACACATTGTAGAAGTTATATAATTGTGTTGTAACTTAAGTTTCCCCAATTGTAAAATGGGGAGTATATCTCAGAATTCTTGTGAAGATCTCATGCATGTGTGCAAACAGGCTGCCAGACTCGGCTGTTCTCCAAGAGTTACTTAATGCTGATTTCCTTTTGTACATTTCTTTGAAGCCACTGCTTTACCACTTATTTTTATATCTTTCTTTTGTTACATGTTAAAATCTGATTTTTCATCCCAGACCATCAATAAATAACCCTTCAACTGGCTCCCAAAACCTGGTTTTATTTTTCTGCATCCTTTGTTTTTTGTTGACCATGATGTCTTTGTTCTTGACTATTAAGACACTATGTTAACCTCTTGAACATTCTATCTTTTCTACCTATTCCATCTTTAGTCTTAAATATTGTGCTTTGCAGTCTTTTTCTTTCCTTGCTTTATCTGTTCTTTGACTTTATATTTGTATCATTGCCTCAGATGTTTAGATCTGTATTTCTAAAACTACTGCTTACTAGTTGTTCTGTAGGCCAGCCAGATTTGTTTTTTCCAAAACAGCTTGTTTTTCCCTACCACCTAGACCTGTTATAGCATCCTGTAAAATAGGCGTTATTTAGTCGCTAAGTTGAGTCTGACTCTTTCGCAACTCCGTGGACTGCAGCCGTCTGTCCATGGGATTTCCCAGGCAAGATACTGGAGTAGGTTGCTATTTCCTTCTCCAGGGAATCTTTCCGAACCCAGGGATCAAACCCAAGTTTCCTGTGTGTCCTGCATGGCAGGTGGCTTCTTTTACTGCTGAGCTGTTTGATACTCTGGGCTCTCCTTTCCGCGCTCACTGCCATGTTTCATTCTCCAGGCCGGTTTCGCCTCCTGGTTAGACCACTGTCATACATAGTCTCGTCTACTCCTTCCTCCGCACCCCCGAATTGCTTCCTTCTTTAATCTGTGGCTTTTGGTAGTTCATCATTGTACACATGTTAGTATTGGGAGTTTGTGGGGTTACCTGGTAACTTAATCTTTTTCTAAATGTTGTCCACAGATTTTGATTTTGTTGTCCGGGTGCTTTTTATGTGGAAAAGGCTGAAAAACTAAGCTAGTGCCACCACCATCCTAAAATCCTGTCTTGAGTTTTTTAAAAAGAGTCATTTAGACAAATGCATATTCCTTGTAAACAAAGATCAATATAGTAAAGTGAATAAGATAGTTCCACTGCACATCTAAAGTCCCAGCTCTCAGAGATATGCAGTGCTTATAGTGGGGTGAGTACACTTTGAAACTTAAGGGCAAACTCTCTATTTGTACCTTAGATCCCTTGCTTTCTCAGCTACTCTATGACATTGGTTAGCTCTCTGCCCTTCCCACTGGTCTCAATTTTTGCCTTTTTAGTGAAGCGTTCTTGACAGTATACAAACATGCTGCTTTTTCTCATCTGGATTCTCCACTCCCCACTAGTTCCTGTTTCTCTATC
>SJYC01098236.1:0-75902 GCA_006408675.1 Madoqua kirkii
TTTTTTTTTTTTTAAATCTCCTTTATAGTGCTTTTCATTTTGCTCTATTCTACTTTTTATTCCACATTTTGTTCTCTTTACCTGTTTTATTTTATTCACTGGCATGTATCACCTTTTAACAATGTATGTTATTCGCTTTTTATTTTATTTCTCTTCCCCACTGGAATATAGTAGGTACGCAGTATGTGTTTGTTGAATGAATGAATAAATGAAATGTTCTAACTGCATCACTGTTTGAATGCTCCGTTGTTTTCTCATTGATTTTAAAGTCCTACTTTTACTGTTGTATGCTATACTTAAACAGTTTTATAGGCCCCCTGGTATAGATACAGATTCATCTAATGTGGAGCCTGGTGGGCTGCCGTCTATGGGGTCGCACAGAGTTGGACATGACTGACGTGATTTAGCAGCAGCAGCAGCAGCTCTGAGCTCTGTTGTTGCATTTGTTCTGTGCTATGCTTAGTTGCTCAGTCGTGTCTGACCTCTTTGTGATCCCATGGACTGTAGCCCACCGGGCTTCTCTGTCCGTGGGGATTCTCCAGGTAACAATACTGGAGTGGGTTGCCATGCCCTCCTCCAGGGAATCTTCCCAGCCCAGGGATGGAAGGCCTTGCCATTGTCTGGAGAGGAAGATAGTGTTCTTTTGTTTTACAGAAACTTAACCTAGTCCACCTGCTGGTTGGTGGGGGGTTGAAATTCAAACTCATGTCTCTGTATTCCAGTCCCATTGCCGTGAACGTCATCTGGTGATGATACCACTGGACATCCTCCCTTCCCCACGTGTGATCGACTCTTAGTCATCCATCAGCACATGATTGGCTGTGCTCACTAAGCCCCTTCCTTAGTCCAGGCGGAGAACAGATCTGATGCAGGAGGGGAAAGTTGAATAGGGAATTGGTTTATACAGGAATTTTTAAAAATAGACTTTTATTTTTAAATAGACTTTTTAAAAAACAGTTTTATGTGGGATTTTTGCTTCTAAAGTTTATTATGTGATTTTGGAAGGGAGGTTTTTGAAAGAACATAAGGCTGGTGGTCATGAAATAGACACAGTTCACCACTAACTGATTTGATAATATCCCTGCTTCACTTATTTTCTGTGTAATTGATATCTTGATCTAGGCTTTAAGTTAGAAATGATACTGTATGTGCTGGAAGGCTTTAGAAAGTAATTCTCACATCATGTAAGTGAAAGGTATCACTATTAAAAATGACTTGAGTCTCATGTTTTTGGTACTTGAGATATATACATTCTTTTTATTATACTGGAGTACTTTTCATTTTGTCTTATGTAAAACTGTAAAGTTTTTTTGCTGTCAGATTTTGTTGTTTTTCTAACTAACACAGCAGCTGTGGATGTGGCTTAAAAACTGATGAACATCTACAATGATGAGCCTTTATGGGCAATGAAAGGCCGCTCACAAATTGTATCCACAGTTGCAATGAATTCTGTGTTTGTTCCCTAAGGGTGAATGTGTTTTGAGAGGGGTGAGTTAGGACAGTACAGAGAGAGTGTTTCTATTCTGGGACTCTTTGGAGCAGTCATTTCTATGACTGCTCTCCATTTCTTATGACTTTGAAGGAATTTGGGATATTTTGCTTGACTTTTTGATGATCTTTATCTGTATTACTTGGATATGTGTACAGTAAAGGTAAACTGTAGTTTTAGTTGGTTTATGCACATGGTTTCTGCAAATATTTCTGTGTTGGGCAGTTACTCATAAGCAAGTACTTATGAATGATGCTTTACCTATGTCTGCTGTTTAAAGCTATAAATGTTGGATTGTTTGGAACTAACCCACTCCAGTTTTCTTGCTTGGAGAATCCCATGGACAGAGGAGCCTGGCCAGCTACAGTCCGTGGGGTTGAAAAGAATCAGACTCAACTGAGCGACTAACACACAGTAACACACATAATTAACTCCTACGTAGTGTTTTAGACACAGTGTATATCCCTGTTTTCATATCAAAAGTATATGGTTTTAATATGTTACTGAGCAGATATAAATAGTTAAGTATAAATTATTAAAGATAGTTTTCCTCTAAGATACTAAAGGGAAGGGAAGTCAGTTGTGTCCGACTCTTTGTGACCCCGTGGACTGCAGCCCACCAGGCTCCTCTATCCATGGGATTCTCCAGGCAAGAGTTCTAGAGTGGGGTGCCATTGCCTTCTCCACAGATCGTGCCTAAAACTGAGCTACAAGACATAAGGGGACCTCAGTTATTTTTTGTTAAAATATCTGGAAGATAAAACTTCTTCATTCTAGAAAATAATTTATTTCAAAAAGACAATAAAAAAGAGGGAATGGTTGAAGAACAGTAGTTAAAACAAATGAGACTCTGACCAAAAATCAAACAAAGCAAAAACTCCCATAGCTGTATGTGTGGGATTATAGGTCAGTATTTATGCAGTTAGAGTATGTATTGCAAATCTCTAAACTATGTGTTTAGATCAACATAATAGATTCACTTTATTTGTAAAGTCAGTGTTTAACATGCTTCCTAATCATAAATTGCTTATTATTGAAGATATTAAAAAATACAGGTTGAATATGTCTCATTCTTTCTAGTGGTTAAGAGAGTTTAAGAGGTTTTTTTTCCCTGAGAGTTTAAACTTTGACAGTAACGTCTATTCTTTTATTGTGTAGCACAGGATTTTATGCACGTTAAAAATCACAGTTTTTGTGAGTTGTAGTTATTATCCACAATCACTTTTAGATATAAAAGTGTTCCCAGTGAGTTATTTCTGATTTATAATCAGATTTTAGTAGAGCAGATGTAGACTACCAGTGGAATAATTAGCCAAAAATATTAGGGGGATTAGAGAGCCCTTTGTGTAACATTTAGCTTTAGTTTTTTGGCTAGTTTATATGAATAATTAACGTTTTAAGGCAGTTAAATTTTCTTTTCTTGAGATTTCACAGTTGTCACTGGTAGCTGTAATCACTAGGGAAATAGAAATATTATTTCCATGAATAGATGGCTTTTCCAGCACTCATCTCTGGCAGTGCTCCTGAGGTTTTTGCTTATGTTAGACTATTTACTAATCACACCAACTTGGCATACTTTGGAAAGATGACACCTGCCAATAGAATGTGATGTAGATACTAGAATGACTTAGTGAACTTGAGAACTTCCAAAAGTTGGAAGTGTATGAAATTCCCATGTTCTCTGGGGGAACTTAGGCTGTTCCTATGAAGGGAATCACCTAGTAATGGATACTTGTTACTCATTAGCTCTGACATCAGTGTGCTATTTTCATTTCTGCCTGGTCAGATAACTAGCCCATCCAGTGCTTTGAGGCACTGGTAGGTTTTTGTTAGGGTTAAGGATAGGTTTCTATTGTGTAGGACTTCCCTGGTAGCTCAGACAGTATAGGTTCCATCTACAATGCGGGAGATCTGGGTTCGATCCCTGGGTTGGGAAGATCTCCTGGAGAAGGAAATGGCAATCCATTCCAGTGCTATTGCCTGGACAATCCCATGGACAGAGGAGCCTGATAGGTTACAGTCCATGGGGTCGCAAAAAGTTGGACACGATTGAGCGACTTCACTTTCACTTTCTATTGTGTATGAGGAAGATTTTCAGAGGATATAGTGATACAGTTATTGAAGATTACAAAGTCATGCCTTTTTTTCTGCTCTAATGTGAAGCTTTTTCTTGTTATTAATGATCCTCCCCCTCGGCCGCCCCCCCCCCCCCCATGTGTCTGTTTTCCTTTTCCTTTAATTTTGTTTTGGTGGGGAGGGGCCCTGCTGCCTGGATTGTGGGATCTCAGTTCCCTGAGTTGGGGTTGAATCCAGGTCCTCGGCAGTGAAAGCGTGGAGTCTTAACCACTGGACTGCCAGGGAAATCCCATTTTGGAAATTTTAAAACACAGATATTGGGGATCCACGTGTATACCTGTGCTCCTGAAATTTCAAAGGCACAAGTCTACTATTAGGATTCTAAAAGTTTTGCATTTGTAAGCTGCATTTACTGTGTAGCAAGGAGTATCTGTATTTTGAAGTCACTTTTTAAAAATTAATTGAAGGATTATTGTTTTGTAGACTTTTGTGATTTTTCTGTCATACATCAACAAGAATTAGCCATAGGTACATAGGTCCCCTCCCTCCGGAACCTCCCTTCCCATCTCTCTCCCCAGCCCACCTTTCAGCTGGTCACTGAGCCCCTGTTTGCGTTCCCTGAGTCATTCAGCAGATCCTCACTGGCTCTATTTTACATACGGTACTGTTAAGTTTCCATGTTACTCTCTCCATCCGTCTCCCCTGCTCTCTCCTCCCCTCCCTCGTGTCCGTAGGTCTGTTCTCTAGGTCTGTTTCTCCATTGCTGCCCTGAAAATAAATTCATCAGTGCCATCTCTTTAGATTCTGTATATATGTGTCAGTGTATGATATTTATCCTTCTCTTTGTGACTTACTTCACTCTGTATAATAAGCTCTGGGTTCATCCATCTCATTAGAACTGACTCAAATGTGTTCCTTTTTATGGCTGAGCAGTATTACGTTGTATGTATGTACCACAGCTTCTTTATCCATTCATCTGTCTTTGGACATCTAGGTTGCTTCCATGTTCTAGCTATTGTAAATAGTGCTGTGATGAATATTGGGGTACATTCAATTTTGGTTTCCTCAGGGTGTATGCCTAGTGGGATTGCTGGGTCATGAAGTGGTTTTATTCCTACCTTTTTAAGGAATCTCCATCCGGTCTTCCGGAGTGGCTGTATCAGTTTACATTCTCACTAGCAATGCAAGGAGGGTGTTGCCTTTCTCCACACCCTCTCCGGCTTTTATTATTTGTAGACTTTTTGACGATGGCCATTCTGACTGGTGTGAGGTGGTAGGTATCTCATTGTTGTTTTGATTTGCATTTCTCTAATAGTGAGTGATGTTGAGCATCTTTTCATGTGCTTGTTAGTTGAAGTCATTTTTTAATGATATCCAAAAGGAATCTAATGACAGAATTTGTGAAGACACATCATTTTAAAAAGACAGAATGGAGCTTTCTTTCTTTAGTATAACTGCTTGGGACAAGTTGTAAGAGTGAGAGTAGTCTTTTGGAGTTACTAGAAATTTGTCAAGAAGTAAAAAAGCTGGTGCTTGACACATTTTGTTGGAGTGGGAGGTGGTGGTGCATTTGTCAGGATGAGATGGCACTGAAATAAATGACATAGTGGAAGAGTAGAGTTAGTGTTGGTGGGGAGAAGTTTGGGTTTTGAACATGTAGTGTTGAGGCCTGTGTGAGAGAGTAGTTCAAGATTTCCAGTGGCCAATTACATATATAAATTTTTTTTTCTGTGGTTTCTGGAGCTCAGGAGAAAGAGGTCCCTTTTGGAAATATAAACTTGAAGACTGCTAGATGGTAATTTAAACCTGGAGTGTGGGCAAAATCTCCTGAGGAGTTAAGCAGAGACAAACGTCTAGTGAGCATCAGCACTTAAGGTAGAGGTGTAAAAACTAGTAAAGGAAAATTAACAGTAGAGGTGAAACAAAAACCTAGACGGTGTAGTGTTGCAAAAATGAAGAGAGTGCTTCTGGGAGGTGGGAAACTTGCCAGCTGTGCCACGTGCTGCAAAGAGGGCACATGAAATAAATACAGGTGCTCACCAGTTAGGACTGATTTCAAATCGGTAAAAACAATTTCAGTGAACTGTTGGGAGCTAAAATGTGATTTGACACGGTTTGAGGAGGTGGAGACAACTCTTTCAAGAGCAGGGGTTCAGAATTTGGTGGGAATGGAGCCTAGGTGTGGTGATGGAGCTTTTTAAGGTGGAATTGCCTTGATTTGTTTATATGCTTATTGGAAGGAACACAATAAGGGAAAGGGATGATTGAAACTCCTTTTGTTGCCTTTTCTATAACATGGTACAGCTTATGTGTTCATGGAAAGTCAGCGTTAAAAGTGGCTTTTGCTGGGGAGAGGGGCACATATTTAATAATGCTGTGACAGTGAAGACATTCATGAACTTGACTGATTTTCGTAAACTTTTCAGAGCCTTTCCACATTGACTGTCTCATTTTGATGAGGAAAAATATTCTGTATTGTTTTTCTCCTCAAGGGATGATGTTTATTTGTTGATTCTTTCATATTATTATTTTTTTTGCCTTGGTGTCCTTAGTGATTAACTGAGGCATGATGGATTTAATTAACTCATGTAAGCCAAAGAAGAGTGCCTATCTTTGGGGTCTTGATCAATATATACTACAAGAGCAGTGTGCCTCCTGCAGCAGTTTGTTTTTGCTTTGTACTGTATTATAGTCTCTAGACTTTAGGTTGTTTACCTGTATCAGTAAAAAGTTAACATATACCCCAATATATGTGATTGTGTAGTAATAAATTATTTGAAATGTACTTTGCTAATATTCACAATGAAGTATGTACAGAAATCTCAAATGTGATACAAATGAGGTGAAAATTTTAAAGATACTTTTATAGAATGGTAGAACCCCTTTTTATCATCACAGGTGTTTTTTAGGGAGAGCAGTATAGTTCGTTTTCTTCATTGTTTTTCTAAACTGTATATATAATATGCTTATTTTTTTAAAAATCCTGGTTGATTCTTTATGAGAGTCATTTAGAGAGTTAGTTGTAAGTTGTTTTATTTCTGTACAAATCATGTAACTTTATAGTTGAAGTGCCATTGTCTAAATGCCATGCTTACCTTAAATGTTTTTAATTTTACAAAAATAACTGCCAGATCACACACTACAGGAAGCTCCATGCCTTCACAGGAAAAGTAATCAATTTGGGAACCTCTTTGTGTAAAGAAAAATGAGTAATTCATCTGATTTCACAATCCTTTTAGGTGCTTTGCTCTTGTGTGACGAGCAAACCTCTATGTCGTAAAAAAGATTTTCATGGTTACTCCTTATTTCATGAAGCTGCAGTGTTTTATATAATTAACCATATCCATGACATCTGGTAGTACTTTGTACAGTTCGGTTGTCATTTTCTTTGCTTGCTAATTGAAAGGTTAAATGAGTAAGTTTCTTGTGTGATGGGATCTCAGTAAGCTTTTTATAGAAATTTTTATTCTGAGTGAAGTAGCCACTCTTATAGCAGATGATATTCTAGATTTTCCATAAAAAGTTTTAAATAAGTAAAGAATCTCCCTCCTGAAGACACCTTGTCTTTTTGTTTAGTTTTCTATGCCTTGTACCTAGAAGAATACCTGTCATTAAAAGGGAGTCAGTAAATATTTAATTGTAGAATGAATTTGCAGCTGAGAACATACTGATACTTTCCTGTATTTTCTTAGAAACCTTTGCATTTCATCAGGAAGCCAGCAAAGACTGTGTAAACTGAGGCACATTAGAAAAACATAACTACTCACTTATGACAAATATCCTATAGTATGTAATTTTTTCTAATACTAGTTTTTCTCCCCACATTAATCTTGAACAGTATTTTCTGTGTATATTTATATAGTAATTTACTAAAAGAAAAATACATTTTGGTTTATGTTATGTTATTCCCCAAGTCATATTTAAGCCTTGTCTACCATTACAGGAAAAATAAGCTTTTCCCCATGGTATGTGTTTCTTATCTTACACTATTTTATAAGAAATCATAAAAGAAGCATCTAAACTCAGTGATTTCCAAAGTTCTAAACTCAAAATCGTGATTTTAAATATTGCCAGAGAGAAAAAGCTCACAACCCAGAGATCTGTTAATGTTTTAGTACTTAAAATTTTAAGTATTTTACTAATTGTTGTTGCTTTACACTGTCATTTGCTAATACATTGGGGCAAATTTTATACACAGGGAGAAGTTATTGTTGGTAATAGGTGTAAATCTGTGTTTTAAAAAGTTATCTTTATCTTCTTTTGACTCTTATTGTATCTGGTTAATCATTTTTACTTGGTGAAGACGGAATACTAAGAAGAAAAGGTACCCTTCTGCCATTTATCTGTTTAGTGTGCTTAAATTATTAGTGTTATCTCCAGTGCTACTTTTGTTGCACAAATTATCTTAAGTCCCTCACTTGTTTTCTTCAGGCTCAGGTCATTAAACTAGGTAATTTGTGATATGTTGAAACAGATCAGTGAGGGTACCGTTATCAACCCTTCACATTGTGGAACCCTCTTATTCCCTCAGGCTGGGACTGTCTGACATAAACGGACTGAGCCCTAGTGATATACTCAAAGTGTTGGAGTGCCAGCTATATCCCGGGTATAATTTTATTGAGATAAGGACTTTAGAAGAGAAAGAATGCTGGAAATAGGATAAGGAGTGTCAGGAAGAGGTTGCAACAAGATAAAGTGTTTTTGGAAGGTCTCTGAGATGGGGACACTTGTGCAAAGGACAGTGACAATGTGAGACATGTCTGTGGCAGAGCGTTTGAGGAAGAAGGAACAGCAGATGTAAAGACCCTGAAGCAGAGTGTGCCAGGATTAGATATGGTGTGTGAAATGAAGACAGGAGTCAAAGCTAACCTCATGTTTTGGTTTGAGCAATGGTATTAATTACAGGTTCCATCATTTGATATAGGAAACAGGTTTTAGGTGTGAAATTGGGAGATGATGACGTGTGCACAGGAATAATTTGCTTGTGTGGTTTCTGGATTTTGCATGGTGATGGACTAAAAAATGTCATGCAGGCAGAAAACATGATTTTGAATAATTTTTACTCTAAATTGATGATACAGGTTCAGTTCAGTTCAGTCGCTCAGTCGTGTCCGACTCTCTGCGACCCCATGAATCGCAGCACGCCAGGCCTCCTTGTCCATCACCAACTCCCAGAGTTCACTCAGACTCACATCCATAGAGTCAGTGATGCCATCCAGCCGTCTCATCCTCTGTCATCCCTTTGTCCTTCCCCTAATCCCTCCCAGCATCAGAGTCTTTTCCAGTGAGTCAGCTCTTCGCATGAGGTGGCCAAAGTACTGGAGTTTCAGTTTTAGCAATCATTCCTTCCAAAGAAATCCGAGGGTTGATCTCCTTCAGGACGGACTGGTTGGATCTCCTTGCAGTCCAAGGGACTCTCAAGAGTCTTCTCCAGCACCACAGTTCAAAAGCATCAATTCTTTGGCACTCAGCTTTCTTCACAGTCCAGCTCTCACATCCATACTTGACCACAGGAAAAACCATAGCCTTGACTAGACGGACCTTTGTTGGCAAAGTAATGTCTCTGCTTTTGAATATGCTATCTAGGTTAGTCATAGCTTTCCTTCCAAGGAGTAAGTGTCTTTTAATTTCATGGCTGCAGTCACCATCTGCAGTGATTTGGGAGCCTCCCAAAATAAAGTCTGACACTGTCTCCACTGTTTTCCCATCTATTTGCCATGAAGTGATGGGACCAGATGCCGTGATCTTCGTTTTCTGAATGTTGAGCTTTAAGCCAACTTTTCCACTCTCCTCTTGCACTTTCATCAAGAGGCTTTTTAGTTCCTCTTCACTTTCTGCCATAAGGGTGGTGTCATCTGCATATCTGAGGTTACTGATATTTCTCCTGGCAATCTTGATTCCAGCTTGTGCTTCATCCAGCCCAGCGTTTCTCATGACGTACTCTGCATAGAAGTTAAATAAGCAGGGTGACAATATACAGCCTTGACGTACTCCTTTTCCTATTGGGAACCACTCGGTTGTTCCATGACCAGTTTTAACTGTTGCCTCCTGACCTGCATATAGATTTCTCAAGAGACAGGTCAGGTGGTCTGGTATTACAATCTTTTTTCAGAATTTTCCACAGTTTACTGTGATTCACACAGTCAAAGGCTTTGGCATAGTCAGTAAAGCAGAAATAGATGTTTTTCTGGAACTGTCTTGCTTTTTCGATGATCCAGCGGATGATGGCAGTTTGATCTCTGGTTCCTCTGCCAGGTAGCACAGTGGTAAAGAAGCAGCCTGCCAGTGCAGGCAATTGCAAGAGATGTGGGTTCAGTCCCTGTGTTAAGAAGATCCCCTGAAGAAGGCAATGGCTACTCATTTCCATATCCTTGCCTGGAAAACTCAATAGACAAAGGAGCCTGGAAGGCTACAGTCCGCAGGGTTACCAGGAGTCAAGCAGGACAGAGTGTGCATGCACACATGGAAGATGAAGTAATTTGTTATATTTGCTCAAGTCAAAAGTAATGAAGGAAGGAAACTCTCCTGGATTAAATGAAAGTGTTTTACATATTAATTTTTGATTACTTAAAAGATTACTTGAAATTTTCTTGCTTTATTCTATTAAAATGCATAACCTCTCTTCCCAACTCTGTTGATTTAAACAATAAATGTGGTAATGCTGTACAGATAACTGTGTAATCCCTGACATGAAAAACATAATAATGAGACTATATAAATAGAAACAGGGAAATAGGAAGGCACAACATTAAGACTAATAGAAAAAAGAAACACATTTTTGACCACTGTGATGTTGTAATCTATAAATCTGGTCGTCAGATGACCAGAATTATTTCTCTTACATGTTTGGTCTTGTCCACAGTTCCTTACTCAGAGCTCCTAAAACCTATTGAATTTCCTGAATAATGAGAGTGATAAAAAGTGTCTTTTGTTATGTTAATGAGGTAACTTTCGGACCTTTCCCCATTCCTTGCCCTTTGCATCTCTTCCAATTTGAGTTATATCCTTTATTATAAATTAGTAATGTAGTAAGAGTGTAGTAACTCTACACATGGACATCACCCACATGGTCAATACCGAAATCAGATTGATTATATACTTTGCAGCCAAAGTTGGAGAAGCTCTAATCAGTCAGCAAAAACAAGACCGGGAGCTGACAGGTAATGAACTCCTTATTGCCAAATTCAGACTTAAATTGAAGAACGTAGGGAGAACCACTAGACCATTCAGGTATGACCTAAGTCAAATCCCTTATGATTATACAGTGAAAGTGAGAAATAGATTGAAAGGATTATATCTGATAGAGTCCCTGAAGAACTATGGATAGAGGTTCCTGCGACATTTTACAGGAGGCAGGGATCAAGACCATCCCCAAGAAAAAGAAATGCAAAAAGGGAAAATGGTTGTCTGAGGAGGTCTTACAAATAGCTGTGAAAAGAAAGAAGTGAAAGGCAAAGGAAAACATATACCCATTTGAATGCAGAGTTCCAGAGAATAGCAAGGAGAGATAATAAAGCCTTCCTCAGTGATCAGTGCAAAGAAATAGAGGAAAACAATATGGGAAAGACTAGAGACGTCTTCAAGAAAATTAGAGACACCAAGGGAACATTTCATGCAAAGATGGGCACAGTAAAGGACAGAAATGGTATGGACCTAACAGAAGCAGAAAATATAAGAGGTGGCAAGAATACACAAAAGAACTATACAAAAAAGATCTTCATGACCCAGATAATCATGATGGTATGATCACTCACCTAGAGCCAGACATCCTGGAGTGCAAAGTGAGCCTTAGAAAGCATCACTACGAACAAGGCTAGTGAAGGTGATGGAATTCCAGTTGAGCTATTTCAGATCCTAAGATGATACTGTGAAAGTGCTACACTCAATATGCCAGCAAATTTGGAAAACTCTGGACTGGAAAAGGTCAGTTTTCATTCCAGTCCCAAAGAAAGGCAATGCCAAAGAATGCTCAAACTACCACACGACTGCACTCATCTCATTGTCTAGCAAAGTAATGCTCAAAATTCTCCAAGCCAGACTTTAACAGTACAGGAACTGTGAACTTCCAGATGTTCAAGTTCGATTTAGAAAAGGCAGAGGAACCAGATATCAAATTGCCAACATCCGATGGATGATCAGAAAAGCAAGAGAGTTCCAGAGAAACATCTATTTCTGCTTTATTGACTATGCCAAAGCCTTTGTGTGGATCACAACAAACTGTGGGAAATTCTTAAAGAGATGGGAATACCAAGCCACCTGACCTGTCTCTTGAGAAATCTGTATGCAGATCGGGAAGCAACAGTTCAAACTGGACATGAAACAACAGACTGGTTACAAGTAGGAAAAGGAGTATGTCAAGGCTATATATTGTCACCCTGCTTATTTAACTTCTATGCAGAGTACATCATGAGAAACGCTGGGCTGGGTGAAGCACAAGCTGGAATCAGGATCGCTGGGAGAAATAGCAATAACCTCAGATGTGCAGATGACACCACCCTTATGGCAGAAAGTGAAGAGGAACTAAAAAGCCTCTTGATGAAAGTGCAAGAGGAGAGTGGAAAAGTTGGCTTAAAACTCAACATTCAGAAAGCAAAGATCATGGCATCTGGTCCCATCACTTCATGGCAAATGGATGGGGAAACAGTGGAAACAGTGACAGAATTTATTTTTTTGAGCTCCGGAATTCAGATGGTGACTCCAGCCATGAAATTTAAAAAAAAAAATGCTTACTCCTTGGAGGAAAAGGTATGACCAACCTAAACAACATATTCAAAAGCAGAGACATTACTTTGCCAACAAAGGTCCATCTAGTCCAAGCTATGTTTTTTCCAGTGGTCATGTATGGATGTGAGAGTTGGACCTTAAAGCTGAGAGCTAAAGAGTTGATGCTTTGAAACTGTGGTGCTGGAGAAGACTCTTGAGAGTCCCTTGAACTGCAAGGAGATCCAACCAGTCCGTCCTGAAGGAGATCAACCCTCGGATTTCTTTGGAAGGAATGATGCTAAAGCTGAAACTTGAGTACTTTGGCCACCTCATGCGAAGAGCTGACTCATTGGAAAAGACTCTGATGCTGGGGGGGATTGGGGACAGGATGAGAAGGGGACAACAGAAGATGAAATGGCTGGATGGCATCACCGACTCAATGGACATGAGTTTGAGTAAGCTCTGGTAGTTGGTGATGGACAGGGAGGCCTGGCATGCTGGAGTCCATGGGGTTGCAAAGAGTCGGACACGAATGAGCGACTGAACTGAAGGAGGGGGTCATGGGAACCTCTGATCTGTATAGATGATTTGTCAGAAACACAGGTAATAACTTGGGCTTGAGGCTGGCTTCTGAAACTCAGGATGGAGGTCATTGGAACCTCTGAAACCAGAATTCAATCCAGTATTCTTGTCTTTAAAATCCCATGCAGTGAGGAGTCTGGTGGGCTACAGTGCATGGAATTGCAGAGTCAGACATGACTGAGCAACTAACACTTTCACTTTCTTTTCACACTATATTAGGCATTATAAGTACTCTAGAGATGAGGACATACATAGGTTTTATGCAAATACTATGTTATTTTTCATATGGGACTTGGGCATCCGCAGATTTTGGTATCTGAGGGGGTCCTAGTACCAAGCACCTGAAAATACTGAGGGATGACTATGTAGCTTGACAAAGCCTGAAATTTGCAAATTTGTGCAGTGAAAGGAATAAGCTCATGGGCAAAAAAGAGTTGAGACAGACTAGTGAAATTCCCTGAAACTCTGATCTTGGACAATAACTAAAAATAATAACGATCCTAATAATAAAAAGACGAGCTTTATACCTTTTTTGACTGTCAGTCTTTGGAATCTCAAACGTTAGGCCCAGCCTCTTCTAGTTGTAGGTCCTGGAAAGGCATTGCTTCTAAGAGGCTATCTTCATTAAAATGAAAAATATAATTTTATGTGTAGCATTCTTCATTAATCCATTGTTTTATTACTGGAAGGTGGTGGGTTGTTTTTGTTTTTTGTTTTTTTTTGCTTCATTTGCACAGGCAGCTTTGGCAGATAGGTTGACCCAAACTGAAAGAACATTACTGAAGCCACTAAACCAACTACTTATAAGAAAGAAAAGTGCTTTTGTAGATTTTCAGGGGTTTTTCCTTAAAATATTCATCTATTACTATGCTTTTATGTTTGTTTGTAAAAAGCTTTCCTGAGTTGGCATAAAACATTTAATATGCTAGGAAGAACAGTGTATGAAGCATCATGAATTCCTTTTACACCAGCATCATTCCAAACTGTTTGTAGTTGCCTAAGAATTAATTCACAGCAAAGAAACATAAATTGTAGCAGAACAGACATATTTTGATATAACTTGTTAAATGTGTAGGATGAGTGGCAGGTGAATTCAGTTGATCCTTGAACAACTTGGGGCGCCAGACCCCTGTGCAGTGGGGAACCCCCACGAAACTTTGCGGTTCAGCTCTCTGTACCCATAGTTGCTCATCCTCAGATTCATCCAGCCATGGATCGTGTGGTACCATAGTGCATGTTTATTGGAGGAAAAAAAAATCCCTGTATAACTGGACCTGCACAGTTCAAACCGTGTTGTTTAAGGATCAGTTGGAATAGATTTGGAGTCAGGAAGATCTAACTTTGAACTCTGGCTGTACCTCTTAAACATCATTTTCTTGCAAGTTACTTGACTTCTTTAAACCTCAGTTTCTGTTTCTGTAAAGTAGAACTAATTTATTATACCTGCCCATGGAAGTTTGGTTGTAAATAAAGGAGATAAGACCTGACAGTCTCTTTTACACACCATATTTACTGATAGTAAGTATTGGCTCTTATTGGCAGTGTCATTTATAATTCATAATACTGTTTGGAGCAAAGCTTAGCATATACCGCTACCAAGGAATATTTTTAGCAAGTTTAACATTTCTCAAATGATTTTTAGATGCTTATCAATTTTATTTACTATTAAATACCTACAAGAAGGCAGGATTTTGTTCATACTGTCATATGTGGGTCACAAGGAAAATAGACACAAAATATACGATAAACGAGGTTTGTGTTTTCATTTTTTTGACCAAGTTTTACATAGGAAACTGGTAAAGTAATCAGAACATGGAGAAGCTGTAATTGTATTTAGGCTTATGTGATGTAAAGGGGATACAAACAGATTTTTTCCCTTTAGTTGCAAAGGAGATGAACTTCTTTTCTGCTTAAGTGCCACTAAAAGTTCTATACTACTTTTGCCAGTGACTTGTAGTGGTTTTTGAGATTATAATCTCTCTTTCAACTCAAAGCTTTCAGTTAACCAAATAAGTTGAAATGGAAATTTATAAGACTTTTTGTCATTGATCCTTCTTATTTGATTTGAAATTGCTTATTGACAATGTTATTCTGAAATTGAACATCATGTCTATGAGCTAGTACCTAGTATCATGCACGGAACTGTGTTCAAATTCTGTTCTTTTCTTGAAGAAAAGGAATCATTTCTCCTATTACAGGTAATATCTTTGAATAACTTAAGTTTATAAAAGATGGGTCAAGAGAGTTCAGTCTTTGTGCCTTAGTGGGGAATCCAGCTATGCTCATAACTAATATAAAGTAGAATGCGGTGACTCCTATAATAGAGACATTTTGCAAGTACATAAAAATAAGGAATGATTACTTAGGACTGGGGAATTTCATCAATGGCTTTGTGAAGGATTTCTTACTCTTATTATTTTTAAACCACCCCCCACTCCTTGCCATGCCATTTGGCTTGGGATCTTAGTTTGGGATCTTAGTTTCCTGACCAGGACTTGAACCTAAGCCCTCAAACAGTGAAAGGGCCAAGTCCTAAACACTGGACTGCCAGGGAATTCCCTTCACTTTCAAATTATGCTAGAGAAAGATGAGTTCTGGGAATCTGGAGGCAGGATATTTTGTTCAGGAATACCTAGGATACTGTCTGTTCTCTGACCCTCCCTGTCAGGACACGTGGTTCTTGTAGGAGACAGATTAAAAACTGCAAGTGCTCAATGTTTGTAAAGATTCCTTTAAATGGAAGAAAACAGAATCAGTAGAAGGGTAAGACTGAGTAGTGGCTGAGTGAAAGTGGCTGTCTAGGCAGCTCTGCTAGACTGGGCCTGAGAAGTGAATCGGCAGCCGTGAATGGCGTTAGGGGGCCTGGCCACTGAGATCTGTGCCAGGTTAGGCTGCTTGGGCTTCTGTTCTAGCCACCGCCACTCAGTTAAATTTCGTATCTTTGGGTAAATAGAGTAGGAACTAGATTAGGCCAGGTAGATCAGGAATGAGAGAGGTTATCTGTGTATCTCTTTGTGCCTGTTTGTAACCCATTTGGAATGTCACACAATTAATATGAGAATATATTCTTGTATCATTATTATGATAATTTAGAAGCCCCTAGTTCTACTTCCTTCCCCAGAAGTAACCAGTTTAAAAATTTTTGAGATATATTCTTCTAATTTTCCATGTATCTAAATGCATATAAAAGTATATGAATGTAGTTTGGGTTTTCTTCAGGGCAGGTGGGCTCATATTACTGTATTTATATAGTATAATGTTTACTTTAAAAAGTTAATGATTCTTGAGTTCTTAGCGTACATTTAGAATTACTTTTCTTGGGAATTCCCTGATGGTCCAGTGGTTAGGATTTGGTGGGCTTGGATTGTATCCCTGGTCAGGGAACTAAGATTCTGCAACCCATGTAGTGTAGCAAAAAAAAAAAAAGGAGTTTTCCTGGCACCATTTACAAAAATAGAATGATAAGTAGATTTGTGATAAAGGGAAAGTTTCTTAAAATATAAGGAAGATAATTTACTATCCACTGATGATGTATTTGCACGAGGTGTCTTCAGCTTTTTTAATTGTAGCAAAATGTATGTAAAATAGACTTTTTTTTAACCATTTTTAGCTGTACAGTTCAGTGGCATTAGGTGCATTCATATCGTTATGCAACTGTCACTACCATCTGTCTTCAGAACTTCTTCCATCTTCCTAAACTGAAACTCTGAATCCTTTAATTAACTCTGTTCCCCCTTACCCTGAGCGCTCGGTAACCACCATTCTGCTTTCTGTCTCTGAAGTTTGACTGTTCTAGGCACCTCATGTGAGTGGAGTCATACAGTAGTCTCCTTTTGTGGCTTATTTCACATAACATAAGGTCTTCAAGGTTCATCCATGTTGTAGCATGTGTCAGAATTTCCTGCCTTTTTAAGGTAGAATAGTGTTTAATTGTATGCATGTACTGCCACATTTTAAAAATCCATCCATCTCCTGGTAGACATTTGGGTTGCATTTTTTTGAGCTGTTTGTTGGGTTTTGGTGGGAGGAATCTTGGGTTTTGTGTTTGTTACTGAAAAGTGGATACGGTAAAATTGAATTTGATAAAACTATGCAAAGCACTACACTCCTGTAGAGACCCACTGTTTGAAAATAGTGTTTGCTGCCACAGGGATGAGTTTACCTTTTACAACACAAATATATTATGGCTGTTGGAAAAATAACTTAAAATGCTTATCCTACTAGTGGTAGACACCACAGTGGTCAGAGGTATAATATAATGTTAGACTGGACATAGATGACTTGAGGTTTTAAATATAATCATTGGATAATTGTGACGATTAGTAAAATGAACAAAATTATGTGCACTCTGAAGTGCCCCAAACAGAGATGGTGTTGTAGTACATGTTCTAGTATTACATGATTGACTTAAGAACTGTTTGAAGAATTTAAACTATTAGATAGGTGAAAGAAAATATTCCCTG
This sequence comes from Madoqua kirkii, assembly GCA_006408675.1. Taxonomy (NCBI): domain Eukaryota; kingdom Metazoa; phylum Chordata; class Mammalia; order Artiodactyla; family Bovidae; genus Madoqua; species Madoqua kirkii. Next base: position 17,314 of record SJYC01098236.1, read on the forward strand.
CATCAGATGAAATAACATGGTTGATAAATGTAACCTAAAATAGGGAGGAGTTACAACCTGTCCAGCCAGTCCATCCTAAAGGAGACCAGTCCTGGGTGTTCTTGGGAAGGACTGATGCTAAAGCTGAAACTCCAGTACTTTGGCCACCTCATGCGAAGAGCTGACTCATTGGAAAAGACTCTGATGCTGGGAGGGATTGGGGGCAGGAGGAGAAGGAGACGACAGAGGATGAGATGGCTGGATGGCATCACTGACTCGATGGACGTGAGTTTGAGTGAACTTCGGGAGCTGGTGATGGACAGGGAGGCCTGGCGTGTCGCAATTCATGGGGTCGAGGAGAGTTGGACACAACTGAGCGACTGAGCTGAATTGTGAAAGTGTCTAAAATCTTGATACTTTGTGGCAGTAATTTTCTAATGAAGTTAAAATGAGAGATGAGAATATCACAGAACTATCAAGAATATCAAGTGTATCACAGAGGTTCCTTTCTCTTTTTATACATTTTTCCCTAGAAAACCCATACTTCCCAGATTCTCTGCAGTTCTTTTCTGTTTAGCAGAGTTGTAATTCTAGGCCTACAGACTGAAAATGTGACTTCTGTTAATACATTTCAACACAACTCCATCTCAGAAACGTATCACGTTTTAGAACTCTTTAATACATGATTTTCTTTCATGTTCCTTTCCTGTTAAAATATATACCCAAACAGATTGCTGCACATCAAACTTTTATAATATTTGGCATTAGAAAATGGAAGCACATCAAGAGAACACAAAATGTAGGTGAAGCACGGTGATGGAAAATTAAAGCAGTGGACGAAAAGAAGTCCTTAGAGACTTTCAAACTAGTTCTTTCTAGGATGGCTAAAGTTATAGGAGCATTCTTTAGCTTTAATAACTTCTTTCAGCCTCATGAGCTACTGGAAGGTAGTTGGTAATTTAAATGAGATGCTTAGTGTCAAGTGGAAAGCACTTCATATATGTTGTCTGTTAAATTTCCTTCTAATCTGTGGGATTGAGACTGAGAAGCATTTTGGTGACTGGTGAGCATCAGGTAATAGGCTCTTGTTCTTAGCTGAGATTGCCTTTATTATTTTAACCTCTGCAATGCTTGGACTGTCTCTCTTTAAGTTAGTCTCTATAAATAGAGATTTTCTTAAATATGTTTACCACATTATTGCTTATTTAACACTGACAGATATAGATGGCAAGAAGATGCATAATTAAAATACTGATATTACTAGAACATTTGTTTAATAAATAATACATTTACCCCCTTTTTGGTTGTTTTTTTAAATATAGAGTGCTTCATGAATTTGCGTGTCATCCTTGCGCAGGGGCCATGCTGATCTTCTCTGTATCATTCCAGTTTTAGTATGTGTACTGCCAGTGTGAGCACCATTTACCTCATATTTTAAAAATTCAAACTGCGACCAAGAACTAAATAGACCTACCTAACTCATCATATCACCCTACTCTGCAGAAAGTTCTGATAAATTGTAGTAAACTCTGTTAGAATATCTGAGCATGTCTAATTTATTATATCTAAACTGAGCTACCAAAACCCCCTTCTTTTTGCCTAATGTATTTTGTCTCTCAGTTTTATTGAGATACAATTGACATATAGCTTATATAAGTTTACAGTATGCACATAATGATAACTTACATCACTGAAAGTTCGGTAAACAACCACAGTCTCATACAGATACAGAATTAAGAAATGAAAACCCCCTCATGTTCTCCTTAGGTTTTCCTCATTTCGTGAAGTACCTCCATCCTTTGGGTCACTTAGGCTAGAAACCTTAGAGTCACCATTGTCCTAGTCCTCTCTTTGCTTCATCCCCATGATCCAGAGTATCGTCAGATGTGGTTGGTTTTGTCTTAAAGTATGTCCAGAGGAGAAGGAGATGGCAACCCACTCCAGTGTTCTTGCCTGGGGAATCCCAGGGACGGGGGAGCCTGGTTGGCTGCTGTCTGTGGGGTCGCACAGAGTCGGACATGACTGAAGTGACTTAGCAGCAGCAGAGGTTCTGAAACTTCAAATAGCTTCTGTCCTGTGTGAGGCTTAGTCATCTTTAATCTACATAGTCACCGTAGCCTCTTAACTAGTTTCTTCTGCTGCTTCTTTTTATGCCTTTTCTCTTTCTCTGCTCCGCAGCCAAGTTCATGCTGACCTTCGTCTCTTCAGATCTTCATCTTCTTTGACTCAAAATTTGGAGTAAAAAGTTTAAGACCCTCCTAATGTTCCCTACAACATGTACATGCACACCCCGACCTGTACTCACACACACTCCCATAACCTCTTGTCTCCTATTAACCTTCTCTTGAAATCTGTTTCTCACCAAAACACTCCTGCTTTGGGGCCCTTGGACCTGCTGTTTATTCCCTTTGCCGGAAATCTTCCTTTCATCACCTCCTTCAGATCTTTGCTCAAATATTACCTCATTGCGGGCTTATTTAAAATTGTATACCTCACCCCCTGTCTCCCTTATCCTTTCCTTCTGTTTCTGTCCATAGTGTTTACCACTGTAACTCCATGGGGTCGCGAAGAGTCGGGCACTACTGAGCGACTTCCCTTTCACTTTTCACTTTCATGCATCGGAGAAGGAAATGGCAACCCACTCCAGTGTTCTTGTCTGGAAAATCCCAGGGACTGTGGAGCCTGGTGGGCTGCCATCTATGGGCTCACACAGAGTTGGACATGACTGAAGCGACTTAGCAGCAGTAGCAGCAACGTTCTAATTATCAATGCATTGTAAACTGCTGCCAAGGATTTTGGTCTTGATTTATACACAAAGATATTCTCAGTACTTTTAAGAGGCATAGACATTGTAGATGTTAAAATATTTGTTGAATTAATGAATTTATCAAGAGAAAGGAAAATGCTTGAAGGCATGAATTAGAGCCACAGATTGGATCATTTACATAATTGAAATAAACGTAAACGTGTGAAAAATTTAAAACAAAGTATTTCGTGAACATTAAATAAAAAATTTATAGGAAAATGTTTTGTTTTGACTTTAGAATTGTGACATTAGTGGTAACTGATTATCAGATTGTGCCTTCAAAGTCGGTAATGTTTATGCTTTACTCTAATGGGCAGTGATCTAGGTACTTTCACATTTAAGCAGCATTTGAGCATTATTATTGCAGTTTTATTCTGTTATTATCTACAGAGAAGTTGTGATTGGTCAGAAATTACCCTTCCAGTGAGTTTCACCTGGTCTCTTCACTGCCAAGTCCAGAACTTGATCAGCACATTCTTTTATACTCATGACCACAGTTTTTCAAGCCACCAAAATTTATATTTTATTTTAAACAAAAAGAGACCTAAGCAAGTAAACTGAAGGAGAAACAAAATGATATGGAGAAACTCAGTTCACTCATAACCATTTTTGTAAGTATATACTTTAAAGAAAGTAGAGGTAAAGTTGGGTCAGACTGTTTAGTATTTCTTCCTTAGTTTCCCCTCATATCCTGGAAGAGAAAGAACGTCTGTTGATGGCTGTATCTGCTTGTTTTGAGTAAGTGTCTGGTAGTTTTTATGAGCTGATTTACTGTATTACTACTTTGCTTCCTAATGTCCTTTACTCAGCACTTGAACAATGTACCTTCTATCTCCCTGTTCATTTTCCCCACCCTCCTAGCTTAGACAGATAACAACTTGCTAACACTAATCTGTTTGAAAAAGGATAGTTGTGTATGTATGTATGCATGTGTGTGTTTATATTTAAATTATATTTGTCCATACTGTGCCATCTAGATTTCTAGCAAAAAATTCAGCCATATTCCAGTTGACCCCTGAGTGTTTGTCACTTTAAGAGCAGCAGCAGCAAGCACTTAGCTAGTTTTTAATGAGGTTGCTGAAAATTAGAATATATATTTTGAGAAAAACACTTCCCCACTTGGGAACTCCTCAAAAGTAAAAGTAGCTGAATATTGCATCTTTCAGAATTGCTAGATCTCAAATGTCTTAGTGGGTCTCATTGATCTTGAGTTTAACCTCTTTGCTATAGGTGCTTGAAGTCCCCTGGCCTCCAGTGTCTAATTGGAAAAGGAGTTACTATCAAGATGGGAATTGGAATAGTTTTATCATTCTTGGAAAGATTATTTGAAAGTTGCTCAAACCAGATTTAGCTTTAGAATTTAAACCTTTATTAGTACTGGCAAAAAGGAGCTTAGAACTTAAATACCTGGAATACATGATTTTCATACTTTAGGTAATAGCAGTGGTTACTTTGCTGTCATTATTTAACGAGACTATTTCTAAGTACTTGATTGACAACTCATTTAAAATTAAAGTTCTGTAAAGCACATTCCCCAAATTATAGTATCTAATTAAAAACATACTGCATCATATTAAATACTCAGTATTTAGAACTTTTCTTCTTTAAAGTTTCTTATATATAATAGCTTGTGAGAATTTATGTAAAAACACTAACTTAGCTCAGCATGTAGTATGTTATCTATTGTAGGCACTGAAAGCATTAAAAAGTTTTTTACCTGTTGTCTCACCTATTTCACCTCCCCTTTATTCTTTTCTTGTTAAATGTCATGTGACGTTAAATTCTGTTTTGCCCACTACTACTGCAGTTTGTGGGTATGGAAGGGTGAGGCAAAGGTCCAGAGATCTGAAACACCATGGTGTGTTCTGAGAAGTGTACAGATGTCCAGTGTGGCTAGAACAAATGTTGTCTGGAGGACACCAGAAACTGGATCAGGTAGGAGCTGTTGCATATGTCCAATTAAACCAAACCCGGCACCTTTTTCCCTTCATAGCTCTTAATATTGTGTTCTTCCCTCAACAACACGGTTTCTTTCTTCCTTTTTTTCTAATCTTCAGATTTTAATTCGATTTGGCTGTGTAGCTCATGGGCTTAGTTGTTCCTCAGCATATGGACTCTTAGTTCCCCGACCAGGGATTAAACCCATGTCCCCTGCATTGCAAGGTGGATTCTTAACCACTGGACCACCCAGGGAAGTACCAAACTCAAGTTTCTCCTAAAAGAAGTCTACCTAGGTATATTTTAAAAGCTGGCAAGTTTCTGTAATACCTTTTGATGATCATTAAAAAGTTTTCTGTTGAGATTTCTGGTGGTTTGAGAGTAATAAAATTTGGGATGCTGTAAAACAGTATGTGACAGAGAAAATCTTTGGAGTATTCTTTTAGCTTTTATTTTATATTGGAGTATAGTTGATTTACATTATTGTCTAGTTTCAGATGGACAACAAAACGTTTTGCTTATACATACACAGTGCATGCGCTCAGTTGTGTTCGACTCTTTGGGACCCTATGGACAGTAGCTTGCCGGGCTCCTCTGTTCATGGGATTTTCCCAGTCAAGAATACTGGAGTGGGTTGCCGTTTCCTTCTCCCGGGGATCTTACTAGCCCAGGGATGGAACTGGGTCTCCTGCGTCTCCTGCATTACAGGCAGATTCTTTACCACTGAGCCATCGGGGAAGCCCCATATACATATACATGTATCTGTTTTTCAGATTCTTTTGCCAGTTAGGTTATTGCAGAGTACTGAATAGAGTTCCCTGTGCTATAAATAGATCCTGTTTTCTGTATAGAAAAATTAACTGATATTTGACTGAATATTCTTAGCTAGTGCATGATTTGCTCATCATGAGGCTAAGACTGGGAGCAGTCCCTGGGGAAAAATGGCAGTACAGCTTCTTAAAGGAAATAAATTTCATGCTTGTTTTTGTTTTGTCAACCAAAATTTATATTGATAACTACTATGATTTAAAAGTCAGCTTTAAAAGATTTTTTGTGTGCATAAGTTCATGAACAACCTGGATCTCATTTGTAGGAATCAAATGAACTTTCTGACTTGAGTGATTAAATATGATTCTAATCCTTCTTAGTGGCGTTAGTAAATGTGCATATAGTCTCTTGTTAAATTATAGATTAAAAATCTACTTATATACACTGCCTACATTTTGATTAAGATGCATTTATAAAATTAGATTATTGTTATATCAGCCAGGTTGAAGAATAAAGCTTCAGTGTTGGACTTGATTTCTTCTAATTGCTTCTGGGAGATTAGCGTAGCAACATGAGTGTGGGTTTTAAAGTTGGACACATGAGAGGGAATATTAGACCAACCACTTTGAGTCTCTGATGCATTATGTTGAATAAATTAGTGCTCAGATCTCCAGGAGCCCCAGTCTGTAAAAGAGGCAACTAGTCAGTCTTAGATCAGGGTGAAATAAAATACCATTAGGTCCTAGCATGAGACTTTTTAGGTGTTGCTACTGGTAAAAAACCTGCCTTCCACTGCAAGAGATAAAAGAGATGTGGGTTCAATCCCTGGGTTGGAAAGATCCCCTGGAGGAGGGCATGGCAAACCTACTTCAGTATTCTTATCTGGAGAATCCCAGGACAGAGAAGCCTGGCAGGTTACAGTACGTAGAGTGGCACAGAGTGGGATGTAAATAAAATGACTTGGCACATGCACGCACACACGTCCCTAGTTTAGTTCCTGGCATATTATCCACAGTGTTAGCCCCAGTACCACTTCAATAATATTCATGACAATATTGTGTAGAAAAAGTGTTGAAATTCCAGCTGGAGGGTCTAGACTTAAATTCTAGTTCTTTTCTCACATTGTGTGTCTTCTTGGGTCAGTCACTTGACCACGGACTGTCAGTTTTCTCCCCAATAAAATGAGATTATGAAAAATGAGTTAATGAGTAAACATTGGGCTTTTATTCTTTATTACCTAATGTATTTAAAGCCTGCCTTAGTTCTCAGTGGTTCACATTATTCTTCCTGTGTAAGAGAGGAACTAACTGTACTTCAGGAACGTTAACCTGATAGTTACATATAGGATATGTTTATTTGGAGGGACAGAGTATAGGGAACAATGTGGATTTCCTTCTAGGAGGTTGTAACATATATAGAGGCTTTGAAAGGTTTTAAGCTAGAGGAGGGAAATGATCAGTTTAAAAGGTGATTGTGGCTGCAGTGATTCAGTGGACCAGGTCCCTTGTTTCTGTTGTTCATTATTATTTTCCCACCTGCCCTGGTAGAATTCTTTTCTGTATTCCGTTATGCCACTATTAAGCTTTCCGAAGAGTTACCTGTATTTTGTAATCTGTATTCCCTACAACCTACAATAAATCTAAATCTCAGGAATATGTAGTTTTTCTGACATTTATCTGTTGAATCTGCCCTTTTAAGCAGGAAATGATTTCTGTTTTTCCTTAGCATGTGCTTTTTAGCATGTTCTTTTTAGCTGGGAAACTTTGTCATCTTCCATTCCTTGTCTGTTAACCTTTACACAAGCTGTTCTATGAACCTAGAGTATAGCAAACCTCTCCCAGCTACTTTGTTTCCTTGGAAGCTCTTTTTATGGCTTGCTTTTATTAAAAGTGTCCTGGTCAGTCATCCTAAAGCAATGTTAATTGCTTTATGACATAAATGTGTGTATTACTTCTTTTGCTTCTTTTGTGTAGCTTGAGTGTTCATTCTTCTTATAACAATAGAGTGCCAAGCTTGAAGCAAAAGTAGAGTGAATTTTTAGTTTTAAAATATGGTACATAGACTTCTTACTGTATCATTTAAAAAATGAAGTGTTTTTAATGTCTTTGTGTGTAAGAAAGGTGGAGTGGGGTGAAGAGGAAGGAGGAATCAGGTAACCTGCCAAGGCAATCACAGAAGCACTAAAACCTGATAGTTAGCCACTGATCTATTCACTTATCTGCATGCTCTTCATAAAAGTAAACTTTAGAAAGAGAAGCTTTTTACACGTTAATGACTTCCATGGAATTAAAATGATTCAGTAATATTAGCATCAGGAAGGAGTGTTATTGAGGGCATTCCTGTTGTGTCTATTAATGAATTCCACTTTATGCAGGTGTCTTGTAATTTCCAGCTCTCCTTCTACGTAGAATAGTTGGTCAGAGGAGAACCTGGTATCTACCAAGTGTTCCAGACCTGTCTTTTAGGTTATTTTATTTCCTTGAGAAGAAAACTAAAGAATCAGTTGGGGCAAAGAGATTTGTGGGCTTTGGATAGATCCCAGTAAAGCAAGCTAGTGGTGAAGAACCTACCTGCCAGTGCAGGAAACATAAGAGACGTGGGTTCGATCCCAGAGTCAGGAAGATCACCTGGAAAGGGCATGGCAGCCCACTCCAGTATTGCTGCCTGGAGAATCCCAAGGACAGGAGCCTGGTGGGCTACAGTCCATAGGGTTGCAGAAAGTCGAACACGACTGAAGCGAAAGTACTCAGGCGTGCAGGAAAGCAAGGGCTGCCACTGGCCTCTAAGCAAGTAAAGTACTCTCCTCGTTCACATGAGGTCATATTAAAAATGACAGCATTGCTGAGCAGTAGCAGCAGTGGCTTGCTTGTCTCAGTTGTGGCTTCAGTTAACACAGTGCACTTGTGGCTTAACATACCAACACTTAAGTCCTTTTTTTTGTTTGTTTGTTTGTTTTTAAGTCATTGAAATTATGAAACTGTCATTCAGATGGAAGCATTGTAGTTCTTCGGAAACATTTTGATCTCAAAAGGAAAGGAGAATGAGACAGATATACTGGCTGAGGTGTTTTGAGGTGCATCGAAGTGCTCCAGCCTGTGGCTTACCTTAACATGTTCTTGAAGTACCATGGCGTGGATTAAAAGGTATGCTTTAGAAATCTTCCAGTGATCCCCCAAGGTCATGGGTAGAAGAAACACTAATGATTCTATATTTAATTAACATGTCTTTTAAAATATTTTAATACTTAGATTGCAGATGTGGTTACGGGTTTATGGCACAAGTATTTTTTGTTCAGAAAAAAGTATATATATCCTAAGCTTGTTGAGTGAGTCCCTTCTCCCCGTCCTTTTGAGATACGGTTATAGGAGACAGTGGAATAGACATTTTTTGCTGAGTTTCAATAGTAATCGGTCATAATTTCTTTCATGAAATAGTTTGGGGGTTATTCATATGTTAGTCTGTAATTATCCTAATGGTTTACATCGTGGGCTGCAGTGCTGTCATTTCATGGTAGCCTGAACAGGAAATAATCGGATACAGTTATTCAGTTAGGGTATTAATTTGGCCAAACAAAATAATTTTTACATGGACCATTTATAGTTTGTGCTGTTTTTGTCTTTTACAAAAAAATTTTCACTGAGGAAAACGAGTGATTCTTCATTAATAGTGTGATTGTTCTTTCTTCACCACCATAAGTATACAGTTAATCTTTCCCGTGCTTGAGATATGTAGCCCCACTGTTACTTGTGGTTGCTAATAGTGGTAATTCTAAGCTTCGTATTACCCTCTTGACCATCAAAAATCTTTAAGGTTTTTCTGCTCAAATAAAAATAACATTTTATTTGAGTGATGTAGTCAAAACCATTCCTTAATTATTTGAAACCTTAGAAACCTCCTAATTATGTACTGTGTGCTTGCTGCTAAATGTTTTCTTCAAGATGGGGAAGTGAATCAACCCAGGGAGAATGTTGCATTCATTTATGTTACGTTGGGTTCAAAATTTTTTATCTTTTAGGTAATGAAGGAAAATATGTTGGGAAAATAGAGGTTTAAATCCTGGATATATAAGTGTGATAGAAATACAGTGGAATAGCCTACGATTTTTATCATTTAGGCTACCTTATGTCGAGAACCTTTTGATGTGTTAGCAGTTAAAGTATCAGTGGAATTTAGTTGTTAAATCTAAGACAAAACTACTTTTTATTAAATTCTAGCCTATAATGACAGTGAATCAAATTTCAAGGTGAAGTCATATGTTGATTAATTTACCAGGTGTTTTATGTCCAATGTGGCAGTATCTACTCCTTTGTAAAAGATCTTTTCTGACATAATGGGTTGGAGATAGTATTGACACGTTATCTACAAAATATATTTCTCTGTAATATTTTCCACATCAGCTTAAAAAAGTCTCCTTTTATATCTCCTTTTAGATGCACTTGGGCATCTCTTTAACGCCACAGAGGATTCTTGATGCACAACCAGAGCTGGGTACTCCTTTTCTTTTGGAAGAGTTTATACCTTAGTTGTTAAGAGCTGAGATTCTGCAGCCGGCCAACCTGGGTTTCAGATCTGGCACTACTTTGTTATTTTGACAGGTTTTAAGAATGACTTGGAAAAAAATACAAATTTATGTATTAAAAATACAATACCAAAAGTATATACTTATATAATTTATATATTGCATTATGTGCATATACACACATATACAGACCTTAACACACACCACTTATATGGGTAGATTACACATGCATTTAGTGCGGGTTGAGCATGTGAGAAGCCAGTGTTGGAGCAACAGTGGTGGTGAGTACTGAATGCTGTATCGGGAACTTTGTGTGGGGGTGTAATGCTGTCGGAGTTTCTTTTCCTGAATCTTATACCTTCTTGTATGGTCTTCCTGGAGTTAGATAAACAATCACTCTTTGACTAATGTTTTCAGTTCTTTGAGCTTTTTCTCATCAGTGAAAGAAGGTAGCCACTAGATACTGGTAATTTATATGTGGTTCTCTTATCCTGCTAGTTTGATTTGTGTGTTCTCTGAAGCTGTGCTTTTCAATTTCAGGTTTCCACCTATTCATTAGTGGGTCAAGAACTCAATTTAGTGGGTTATGATCAGCATTAAGACATGTAATAGAAAAGAAAATCAGCGCATTGAATGTAGAAAGGAGTATTTTGAAACAAACTTGTTTCATTTGTTTAAGCTAAAGTAAACAAGATATGCACATTTATGTGTATGTTGATTAGATTGTTTTAGTTCCACTAAGTGTATGCTTCCCATAGTAATAGATGTCCCTCAGAAGTGGTATTAGTTTTATATTGTTTTGCCTTGCTGAGAAAAAGTGACCAGGATAGGTTCCAGTCTGTGGCTCCTAGTGATAGTATGGGAGATTATCTGAGGAGTAGGAAGAAAAGGGAGACGTAGTAGCCACGCCCTAGAGGGCATTAACCCCGTCTGTTTTATCCAGTAATCTAGTATACTGTCCCTTGGCGTGTATTCTGGTGTTAATCAACTCTTAATCAGTAGTTTTCAAACTGCCGATGGCAGCCCATTTTGCAATCAATTTAAGTTGCTGTTTTTCTTGCCTCCCCCTCCCCCCACCCTCAGCCCCCCACCCGACAAATTAAATGAAGCAGGAAAGAACAGAAAAGGAAAGGTCATGAGTGTATCACATGATATAGTTGTATGAAAACTCGTTTCAAGGGTACATATGTGTACTGTATTGCAGACCTAAGTTCTAGTAATGATAACTGGGAAACAGTCTGAAACTCCGTCTTATAAATCTGTATTGTCAAACTGATCTCAGACAGAGAAGACTTCAGATATTTAAAACAGTATTATTAGCTCAGTAGTTTTATCTCTGACATGAGGGAACAGTTATCAAACTATGAAACTTCATATTTGTTTTTTATAGTATTATTTGTGGGTGTGTACATGTGTTTTCTTTTTGCTTGCTTGCCCTGGTAAATATTTAAAGGCTCATATTGTCAGTGATGGTGAAGTGTCTCAGTCGTGTCTGACTTTTTGCGACCCTGTGGACTGTAGACAGCCAGGGTTCTCTGTCCATGGGATTTTTTCCAGGCAAGAATACTGGAGTGGGTTGCCATTTTCTTCTCCAAAAGTCTCACAGATAAGAAATTTATAATATTTCTTAGTTGTGGAGGAGTTACTTTTCTTTGAATTGATGAAAATGACCCATGCAATTAAAAAAGTACAGAAAAACTGATGATACATACTAAAATCTACCCAGTTCATTCTCCTGTTCCTTAGATCTTAGAACTTTTTCACATACCTTCTTTGCTTTAGAAGGTAAATATAAAGGTTTAACACTGAAAATTTTTTTTACCATAAATTAGGTATATCACAAGTATTTAAGGTAGTTAAATGTTAGAGCTTCTGTTTTTGTGAGGATTTGATAATTTAAAAATTTTTATTTTTCTTGGATTAGTGCTTCTGCTATTCCAGTATCCGCATAATAGCACATATTTGCTTTATAGACTTATTAAAGATGATCACAGAGTTTTTGGTGAGTATTTTTTAAAAAATAAAGCCTCAGAGTAGGATAGTGTCAGCATATGCATGTTTTAAGATTGTGTTTGAAATACAGTTTCCTCCTCCCTAGAAAACAATAAGAGAATGAAGACTTCTGATAAATTGTTTCATAACAATGGAATTTGTACATTAGTTTTTTACACTTGGGAGTTGAAAAACAGAGAAAATCTTTACCAAAATAATAAGCCAAAAGATAATAAGCACAATTCATTTTTCTCTGCAAGTTCTTAGAAACTGAGCCAAAACCATACATAGTAGCTGCTCTGAATTGGGTGAAATATACTTCAGTTCAGTTGCTCAGTCATGTCCTACTTTTTGTGACCCCAGAGAGTGTAGCATGCCAGACTTGCTTGTCCATCACCAGCTCCTGGAGCTTGCTCACACTCATGTCCATTGAGTCGGAGATGCCATCCAACCATCTCATCCTCTATTGTGCCCTTCTCCTGCCTTTTTAAGCATTCTCCAGTCTTTTTAAGCATCAGGGTCTTTTCAGATGAGTCAGTTCTTTGCATCAGGTGGTCAGAGTATTGGAGTTTCAGCTTCAACATCAGTCCTTCCAATGGACTGTTTGGATTTCCTTGCAGTCCAAGGGACTCTCAGTAGTGTTCTCCAACATCACAGTTCAAAAGCATTAATTCGTCAGCACTCAGCTTTCTTTAAGGTCCAACTCTCACATCCATACATGACTACTGGGGAAACCGTAGCTTTGACTAGACGGACTATTGTTGGCAAAGTAATGTCTCTGCTTTTTAATATGCTGTATAGGTTAGTCATAGCTTTTCTTCCAAGGAACAGGTGTCTTTTAATTTCATGGCTGCAGTCACCATCTGCAGTGATTTTGGAGCCCGAAAAAATAGTCTCTCACTGTTGCCATTGTTTCCCCATCTGTTTGCCATGAAGTGATGTGACTGGATGCCATGATCTTAGTTTTCTGAATGTTGAGCTTTAAGCCAACTTTTTCACTCTCCTCTTTCACTTTCATCAAGAGGTTCTTTAGTTCTTCACTTTCTGCCATAAGGGTGGTGTCATCTGCATATCTGAGGTTATTGATATTTCTCCTGTCGGTCTTGATTCCAGCTTGTGCTTCATCCAGCCTGGCATTTCTCATGATGTACTCTGCATATAAGTTAAATAAGCAGGGTGACATTATACAGCCTTGATGTACTCCTTTCCCAATTTGAAACCTGTTGTTTCATGTACAGTTCTATCCTTTCTTTCCATGTACAGTTGAATCCTTTCTATTATTATTTCCCCAACCCCCCACCTAACCTGGTCTTTTCTCAGACTTCCTACTTATACTAGTGGCATTACTTGGCTTTTCATCATCGTGTCAGTCATGTTTACTTCCATCATCATCACTTTTGGCCTCATGCTGCTTATCCTGTTGGGTGCAAGTTTCATGCAAGGGGATACTGTTGTGGCATTTCTTTCTTTATAACTGTGTCCCTCTTACTTTATCATAACGCATGTGAGCAACTTATCTTTTTCTTTCAAAGCTTTTCCTCCTAAGATGTAGTTTAGAAAGAAACTCAACTACCTTCTAGTTATAGTTGTCCTAGAACTGAGATTACTGACCACCGGCAGCACCTCAACCACACATTTAGAATTAGAAGGAAACATATCATAAACTACTATGTCAGTTATTAGATACGGCTCCTTTATACTTTTGGTTACTAAAAACAGATCAGTCAAAAATACCCTCTAAGAATGAAGATGCTTTGAAAGTATTTGAAAAGTTGTTTTAGATTCTGAAGGTAACAAAGTTAAAAAAAAATCTTTTAAATAAATGATAGTATTTTTAGAATTAGGAACTTTTTGAAACTAGTTTTTAATTTATTACTTAAATACTATTTTGCATTTCTGTGGGATCTGGGATATCTGTTAAGAATATTAGAACTCATCTTGAATATGAACCTACTTGAAAATGGGCATATGCTTTGGAACTGTCATAAAAATCAGGGAATCTCTTTCTTTTGAAAAAATACAATGGAATCAGTTGATGTTACACTGTTGAACTGTTAGCTCATGTAGGTGAGTGATGAGCAGGGAAATGTGCTTGTGTTTTCTTGGAAATGCCAGACTTGTCATATCAGTGAGGAGTACAGCTTTTATAATGGAGACCATATCAACCATGTAGCCAGTTTCCTACACCTCAGAGTGAATGATCTCTGTGAGGCTCTGGTAGCTGATGAAGAGGAACTGCAAATAAAATCATGGCAGCCGCAGCTGACCTCCACAAGTCTTCAGGTGTTGATTTAACAATTACTAAGTGAACATAAAATCTTGAAAGATCATAACTGAAAATGTGCTAGTGGTCAGGAAGGACGACTGGCTCCTTTTCCCCTCTGCCCCTTAACTATTTGTTCTAAGGAATCCTGGGTCCTAGGGTGAGAGAGAGGACAAAACATTTTCAAAGTATTTACTTTACTTTGGTCAGGAAGGACAACTGACTCCTTTTCCTCTCTGCCCCTTAATTATTTGTTCTAAGGAATCCTGGGTCCTAGGGTGAGAGAGAGGACAAAACATTTTCAAAGCATTTACTTTACTTTGGTCAGGAAGGACAACTGACTCCTTTTCCTCTCTGCCCCTTAATTCTTTGTTATAAGGAATCCTGGGTCCTAGGGTGAGAGACAGGACAAAGCATTTACCTTGAGTGCTTTTGTGTTTTATCATAGCAATGAGTGAATGAAAGTGATAAAAAGTGTATGTTGAAGTGCTGGTGATAACAGCTAGATTAATTGTGCATGAAATTGAACTTACTAAAATTCCTTTATATTTGAAATTCCTGTGGAAAAAGTACTCTGAGTGAGAAACTCTAGACTCTGGGCAAGAATAGGGGAGAGGCAAGTAACAGAAGTATATAAAACTTGGAACAGACAGAATCCACTGAAAGCATTCACTTTTGAAATAAAAGCCTCTGCGTCCTCTGCCGGGAGCCAATTTCTAATCCTTCTCCTCCCCAGTCCTCCACATTACACAAATTCTTATTTCGTTGATTCCTATATCCTCAGCCCCAGGACACTGACTAGTCATAGCAGGTACTCAGTAAATACTTGCTGAATGAATGAACTTTTTGAGAACACTAGATTTTAAGATAACGTGTCTGTCCTGCAGCAGCAGAATGGCCATTCTCTTATTTACCAACCTCTTAATTTATAAATAGAATGAGTGAATATATACAGAAATACATTTTATTTTGAAATGATCTTAATTTGAGCGGTTCTGTCATCAGTTACCTTTTGTGAGTTGAGGTTTGTAAGTCTAAAGGCCAAGAGAAGCTGAGTGCATAATAGCCAACAGTTAGCAGGCATTGTACTTACAAAATGCCCCCTTAAAGTGTTTTATGGGTATTAGCTCAATCTCCACATGGCTTTCCAGGTTGTCATTTAACTGTCCTATTTAGAGACTGAAGCTTTAGGATAACTGTGAAAGGACTGTGGTGTTTTTCTTGTTGTTGGAAAGTCCTGAACTTTGGGGTAGAAAAACTTGAAAATTGTTTATACAACAAGTCAACATATTTTTCTCACAGTAGTAGATATCCAGGTGTGAGATTTTTTTTTTGGTAGGGAGAGAATGTGATCTATGTTCATATCCCACAGAAGAAAAGCTCTGTGTTTGAATGAAAACATTTCCATATTTGGTGTTGACCGGATTTGGTTTGTTAGGAGGTGGACGTTTGCCCTTTTACGGCCATCAGACACTCCATGGCTCTCTTTTATGTTTCTTAAACTTGTCACTTCCTCAAGCAATCTTTTTCTCTCCAACCCTTTTTTTTTTAACTGCTCTTTTATATTGCAGTTTTCTCTTCTTTCTTCCTTTCTACCCCTTAACCCCCCCTCTCTCATTTACATGCAGTCTGAATGAACAGTAATATTAGCTCTATAGTCTTACTGTGTAGAATAATATGTGACTGTGTTTTGAGTCAGAGAACCTAGCTAACCAAGTGAGAAATAAGGATGTTATGAAAATAGCATAAAATGTAGATGCTAGTAAATTGTCCAAAAGTGAAGAGGGCTGACCCAAGGCAAAGTAGTATTCCCTTTCAGAAGAAAGTTGTTGAGTATAATGGCCAGACAGGTAGGATTAATTTTTTGAGGAATACTAGAACCAAACCAAGACATTTTTGGATAATCAGGGAAAAAGTCAACAATTAGAATGATCCCCCTTTTGCTTTGATTTTTATTTCAGAATTCAGACTTAGAATTAAGTACTTAACTTCAATCTTAAACTATCCTTCATACCCAGGAGTTACTAACATTTTAAAAGCCCAGGAAGTTAATTTGTTAACAGCATCATGATTACTGGCTTATACATAATGGATCTTATGTTAGCACTTGATTATTGTTATTGTAGTAAAAAATTGCCTGGGTGAAATTACTGAAAATTTACACCTGGTGTATGTAAGTTTTCCTAACAGTTCTTTTAGATTCAACAAAACTACATGAAAGAACATAAACTTCTTACTAAGGAGTTCTTTTCAGCTGTATTGTTTATAGCCCCATTTAGATCTTGATACCGGTTCTTAATAGAATCTGTCAACAATGTGGATTATCACTTTTTTTTGAGGTGTCAGTATGCCTCATTAAACTACACTGCTATTGAAGAGCAAGAAACAGCAATTACCTATAGCATGGTATGCTGGCAGGACATTCTCTATGGGAAAAGTAGACAGTTTCATTAGAGTGAGGAAATTATTCATCATTTTAGCTTTTTGGACTTGGTAAAATAGTTAATTCCTTTTTCTCCTCATTGTGAAGTTAGAATCAGCTCATGTGGTAGACAATTTATAATTTTTTCCTCCACTGTAGAAAATAACTTGTTGGACGTTTCAGATCATTTTGTTCATAATCATTGGTTAATTTAAAATAGTTGGTCATCCTCAAACAACCCAGTCAACAAATGTGCGATAGACATTTCTTCAAAGAGGACATACAGATGGCCAAGAGACACATGGAAAGGTACTTAATTATTAGATATCTAGTTATTAAATATCATGTACTTCAACAGTACGTAAACCAAGAAATTCCAGATGTTCAAGCTGGATTTAAAAAAGGCAGAAGAACCAGAGATCAAATTACCAACATCTGTTGGATCCTAGAAAAAAGCAAGAGAATTCCATAAGAACATCTACTTCATTGACTACTCTAAAGCCTTGACTGTGGATCACAACAAACTGGAAAATTCTTAAAGAGATGGGAATGCCAGACCACCTTAACTACCTCCTGAGAAATCTGTATGCAAGTCAAAAAGCAACAATTAGAACCGAGCATGGAACAACAGACTGGTTCCAGATTGGGAAAGGAGTTCAACAAGGCTGTATATTGTCACCTTGCTTACTTAGCTTATATACAAAGTACATCATGTTAACGACAGACTGGATGAAGCACAAGCTTGAATCAAGATTGCTGGGAGAAATATCAATAACCTCAGGTATGCAGATGAAACCACCCTTATGGCAGAAAGCAAAGAGGAACTAAAGAGCCTCTTGATGAAAGTGAAAGAGGAAAGTGAAAAAGCTGGCTTAAAATTAAGTATTCAAAAAACTAAGACCATGGCATCCAAGCCCCATCACTTCATGGCAAACAGAAGAGGAAACAATGGATACAGTGAGAGGCTTTATTTTCCTGGGCTCCAAAATCACTGCAGATGGTGACTGCAGCCATGAAATTAAAAGATGTTTGCTCCTTGGAAGAAAAGCTATGAAAAAACTTAAACAGCATATTAAAAAGCAGAGACATTACTGACAAAGGTCCATCTATTTAAAGCTATGGTTTTTCCAGTAGTCATGTATGGATGTGAGAGTTGGACCTTAAAGAAAGCTGAGCGCTGAAGAATTGATGCTTTTGAACTGTGGTGTTGGAGAAGACTCTTGAGAGTCCCTTGAACAGGAAAGAGGTCAAACCAGTCAATCCTAAAGGTTATCAATCCTGAATATTTGTTGGAGGGACTAATGCTACAGCTTTACTGGCTTATACATAATGGATCTTATGTTAGCACTTGATTATTGTTATTGTAGTAAAAAATTGCCTGGGTGAAATTACTGAAAATTTACACCTGGTGTATGTAAGTTTTCCTAACAGTTCGTTTTAGATTCAACAAAACTACATGAAAGAACATAAACTTCTTACTAAGGAGTTCTTTTCAGCTGTATTGTTTATAGCCCCATTTAGATCTTGATACCGGTTCTTAATAGAATCTGTCAACAATGTGGATTATCACTTTTTTTTGAGGTGTCAGTATGCCTCATTAAACTACACTGCTATTGAAGAGCAAGAAACAGCAATTACCTATAGCATGGTATGCTGGCAGGACATTCTCTATGGGAAAAGTAGACAGTTTCATTAGAGTGAGGAAATTATTCATCATTTTAGCTTTTTGGACTTGGTAAAATAGTTAATTCCTTTTTCTCCTCATTGTGAAGTTAGAATCAGCTCATGTGGTAGACAATTTATAATTTTTTCCTCCACTGTAGAAAATAACTTGTTGGACGTTTCAGATCATTTTGTTCATAATCATTGGTTAATTTAAAATAGTTGGTCATCCTCAAACAACCCAGTCAACAAATGTGCGATAGACATTTCTTCAAAGAGGACATACAGATGGCCAAGAGACACATGGAAAGGTACTTAATTATTAGATATCTAGTTATTAAATATCATGTACTTCAACAGTACGTAAACCAAGAAATTCCAGATGTTCAAGCTGGATTTAAAAAAGGCAGAAGAACCAGAGATCAAATTACCAACATCTGTTGGATCCTAGAAAAAAGCAAGAGAATTCCATAAGAACATCTACTTCATTGACTACTCTAAAGCCTTGACTGTGGATCACAACAAACTGGAAAATTCTTAAAGAGATGGGAATGCCAGACCACCTTAACTACCTCCTGAGAAATCTGTATGCAAGTCAAAAAGCAACAATTAGAACCGAGCATGGAACAACAGACTGGTTCCAGATTGGGAAAGGAGTTCAACAAGGCTGTATATTGTCACCTTGCTTACTTAGCTTATATACAAAGTACATCATGTTAACGACAGACTGGATGAAGCACAAGCTTGAATCAAGATTGCTGGGAGAAATATCAATAACCTCAGGTATGCAGATGAAACCACCCTTATGGCAGAAAGCAAAGAGGAACTAAAGAGCCTCTTGATGAAAGTGAAAGAGGAAAGTGAAAAAGCTGGCTTAAAATTAAGTATTCAAAAAACTAAGACCATGGCATCCAAGCCCCATCACTTCATGGCAAACAGAAGAGGAAACAATGGATACAGTGAGAGGCTTTATTTTCCTGGGCTCCAAAATCACTGCAGATGGTGACTGCAGCCATGAAATTAAAAGATGTTTGCTCCTTGGAAGAAAAGCTATGAAAAAACTTAAACAGCATATTAAAAAGCAGAGACATTACTGACAAAGGTCCATCTATTTAAAGCTATGGTTTTTCCAGTAGTCATGTATGGATGTGAGAGTTGGACCTTAAAGAAAGCTGAGCGCTGAAGAATTGATGCTTTTGAACTGTGGTGTTGGAGAAGACTCTTGAGAGTCCCTTGAACAGGAAAGAGGTCAAACCAGTCAATCCTAAAGGTTATCAATCCTGAATATTTGTTGGAGGGACTAATGCTACAGCTCTAATACTTTGGCCACCTAATGCGAAGAATTGTCTCATTGGTAAAGACTCCGATGCTGGGAGAGATTGAAGGCAGGGGGAGAAGGGGATGACAGAGGATGAGTGGTTCGGTGGCATCACTGACCCAATAGATGTAAGTTTGAGCAAGCTCCAGGAGTTGGTGATGGACAGGAAAGTCTGGTGTGCTGCAGTCCCTAGGGTTGCAAGGAATCGGACATGACTGAGCAACTGAACTGAACTGAATTATTAGAAAAATGCAAATCAAAACTACAGTGAGACATCAACCCACAACAGTCAGAATGGCGTTCATCAAGAAGTCTACAAACAGTAAATGCTGGGGAAGGTTGCATTGTAGGTGGAAATGTAAATTGTGATAGTCACTGTGGAGAGCAGTATGGAGGTTCCTTTAAAAACTAAAAATAGAGCTGCCATGTGATCCCGCAATGACTTGTCAGGTGCAACTGGGGGTAAAGTGCCAACGTAGGAGATGAAGGAGACTCAGGTTTGATCCCTGGGTCAGGAAGATCTCCTGGAGGAGGGCTTGGCAACAACCAGTGCTAGTATCTTGCCCGGAGAATCCTATGGCCAGAGAACCCTAGAGGGCTACAGTCTGTAGTCACAAAGAGTTGGACATGACAGAAGCAGCTTAGCACAGCATGCCACATGATCCTGCCATCCCACTCCTGGGCATATGTTCATATTCGGAGAAGAACATGGTCTGCAAGGATACGTGCACCCCAGTGTTCATTATAACACTGTTTACAATAGCCAAGACATGGAAGCAGCCTAAATGTCCATCGACATAGGAATGGATAAAGATTTTGTACACATGTACCATGATATATTGGGCTTCCTTCGTAGCTCAGTTGGTAAAGAATCTGACTGCAATGTGGGAGACCTGTGTTTGATCCCTGGGTTGGAAGATCCCCTGCAGGAGGGCATGGCAACACACCAGAATCCTCCAGTATTCTGGCCTGAAGAATCCCCATGGAGAGAGGAGCCTGGCAGGCTACACTCCATGGAGTCGCAAAGTCAGATACAACTGAGCCACTAAGCACACCTTGAAACACTTCTTAGCCATTGTAAAGAATGGAATAATACCAATTGCAGCAAGGGGGATGGATGAGTGATTGGCACTAAGTAAGTCAGACAGAAATGTCCTGTGGAATCTAAAAATAAATGATACAAATGAACTTATGTACAGAACAGAAACAAGACTGTGAAAATGAACTTATGATTACCAGGGTAGAAGGGTTGCGGGGAGGGATAATTAGGGAGTCTGGGATTGATATGTACACACTACTGTATTTAAAAGGGTGACCAATAAGGACCTACTGTATGGCGCAGCGAACTCTGGTCAGTATTGTGTAACAAAACTAAATGGGGAAAGAATTTGAAAAAGAATAGAGATATTCATATGTGTAACTGAACCACTTTGCTCTGTACCTGAAACTAACACAACATTGTTAATCAACTCTACTGCAGTATAAAACAAAAAGTTAAAAAAATGTGTAATGAATATAAAGATATTAGTTTTCCTTAATTATATATATTAAAACAGTAGTTGGTGTAATTAATATTATAGTTTAAGAGCTACAGTTTCATGTCAGTTTTTTGTTCATCTTTTTTAACAGATGGACTTACTATTTAATATTATTCATTCATTTAGTGAGTGTATGCTGTGTACATACAGACTTGCATTTGAAAACTTGATATTAATACTGTATGCAGTTGAGTCAAATTTAAATGAATAATACATGCATAGTGTTGTCCATATTTCTCTAATGTACACATCTGCCATTAAAAAAAATTGTCCAGCATTAAAGTTATGGCCTAAAAATTCCCTTGTGCATCTCTAGTTTATTATGGAAACAGATTGACATTTTCTCCATTACTGGGATACTTAAAGACTGTAGATTTGACTAATCCCTAGGGCTGTTAAGACAGATTTTCATGGCTGATTTAACTGTGGCATTGTTCCTGTTCCCTAGTTGGATTACTGCAGCATTTTATCCTTGAGAATCAACAGTTTTGGTTTGCTAAGAAATACTTTACAGGTTAAAAAGTTGTTTTCCGGAACATTTAAATAAATTTCCATATGATAGTTGGTTTATTTAATGGAAGAGCAAATAAGAATTACTTTATCATGAATTGGCACATCCATAATTATTTGGGGAGTTAAAGAAGATGAGTGGTTTAAAGACTAGAGATGGCTTCCTTGTATGTGTAATCTTCAGCCTTAGTATGATCAGTGTGAAATCAGAAGCAGAGGAATATCCTATCGTGACTGTTTGAGGTTTAATTTTCCCTTCTAAGTTTGAAGGCCTATCAGGATTGTTGGTGATAGTTAAATGAGAGCACATATAAACAGATATATTCTGTTTGTTGTGTGCTTGTCTATTTAATTGCATGAGGCTAGTTTAGGATGCTATAGATATAAAAGTTGTAATAAGAGCTTGATCTAACTTTATGGAATCAGGGAGTGGAAATATGGAAGATAATTTGAGAAGGCAGTGGACAGCATTTGTCAATGAATTCCTTGTGATCGAAGTCAAGAATGAGGGGAAGTTGAAAAACTAATACTTAGGAGAATAGAGACCACATGTCTTTAGAAAACATGCCTGTATAGATAGATGCTGATGAGAAAGGAAATGTTAAGAACTAAGTTGCTGCAACGGAGCAGCTGATCTTTAAAGAACTGTGCCCTTCTAGTTAGACAAATGATAGAGGGAAGTTGACTAGCCAGTTAACTAGTAAATTTATAATAAAACAGCTTTGCAGTTTGCCTAATTTGAATTCATAGCATAGCAAGACATTAAGTAAATATATAACCAGAATGACCCAAACTGTGACAGTTAAATCTATACCTGCCAAGAGGTCTTAACCTTTGTTTTCCTCCTTACTGCCATCAAACTCCAAGGCTTTTGCCTCGTCTTCTAGTGCTTTATGACTTTAAGTGACTGACGTTCTATATTCTTCATGTTTTTTGTTTGTTTGTTTTGTTTTTTAGTCGCTCAGTCGTGTCCGACTCTTTGCGACCCCACAGACTAGTCTGCCAGACTCCTCTGTCTATGGGGATTCTTCAGGCAAGAGTACTGGAGTGGGTTGCGATGCCCTCCTCCAGGGGATCTTCCCAACCCAGGGATCGAACCCAGGTCTCCCACATTGCAGGCAGATTCTTTACCGACTCAACCACCAGGGAAGCCCTAATCACTTCATAGTGATTCTCAATTCAGAGTCTGTCTTTTACCTGTGCCAAGCTGAGGCTCCTCAGATGGTTGATGTTTTATTAGGCTGCCTGTAGTACCACCCAAGACAAAGCAGTTTGCTGTTAGGTTTTTTACCACCAACTTCCATTCCCCTGTATTGTGTATTTCCCTTGCAGAGCCCCGTGGCTTCCTTGTGAAGCTTGTGGGAGCAGCTACAACGAACTGCTGGGCCTGCCTTTTTGGTCTAGCAGTGTATGAAAGCAGCTCGACAGGTTAATGGCTCAGATAATCTTTATAAGCTTTGAATTGTGGTTAAGACCACTTCTTCAGAGTGGTTTTTGGCTTTACCACAAATGTACGTTTGATTGTTATAACATGACATGTGATAACAGAAAGTTAAGTTACAGTTCAAAAGAAATGTATTGTTTTGGGTATAAACACTCAGGCAGGAAGGCAGTTTCTTATTCATGCAGTAGTGTGTAAATATTCTGGAAATCTTTTCTTCCCCATTCTGAATGTACAGATTTTGACCATTTTATTTTTGCTTATTGATAGTCTCCCTTCACTGTCCAATTTTGCATGTTTTAAAATTAACAGTTGCCATCTTTTTTTTTCCCCTTAGGGTCAGGCTTCTTTGAAATAGTTTAATTCCTTGTAAACTTGAATTATAGCCTTTCCTTTATGAATTAGACTTTTGGCTACACATCCGTAAATGTTCTGGTCTGCTTTATTTAAAAGGAAAACAAAAGGCAGATAGACTGCAGAATTCAAATACTTTAAAACCAAACCGTATGTTAGAGGTTGGACTGTTTAGGAAATTGGCCAGTAGTGGTTTAATAGAGGTTGGACTGGTACAGAGTCTTTATGTTAATAATTTTGACTAATAGAAAATGTTAATGTAGACATAGTGTATATATATATATATATATATATATATATATACATAGACATAGAAGATGTTTATGTATTCTTGATCCTTTTCAACTCAAAAAAAATGTACTTTGCAAAATATGATTGGTGATGTAGACAGTGGTCATGAGCAGTGTAACATATTTATTATCTTTGTGCAAGAAATATGAAAGAGTAATTGTCAAATAGTTGATGTATGTATATGCACAAACATTCATGTCTTTTTATGTATAGCTCAGTTGGTAAAGAATCTGCCTGCAGTGCAGGAGACCTGGGTTCGATACCTGGGTTGGGTAGATCCCCTGGAGAAGGAAATGGCAACCCACTCCAGTATCCTTGCCTGGAAAATCTTATGGACAGAGGGGCCTGGAGGGCTGCAGTCCATGGTGTCGCACGACTGAGCGAGTAACACTTATGTGATAGCTAACATATGGCTCCCACAGCAGGTGTCTTTAGATTTCCTGAGTTTTATGTATTTATAGCTTTAGAAGAGAATTTTTTCACTTTCTAGTAGTCAAAGACAAAAGAATCTTTTACCCTTATAATTTAGTCAGTAGTTGAAGTGTTGGAAAGGTAGTGAAAGGTTTCCTTTCAGGTTTCTTGTTGACGCCTCACTCAAGCAAAACAAGTCTATACTATATCATGGAAATTTTTAGGATCAGTTAGTGCACTTTACTGTCTTTTCATAAAAATTGTATCTCTTCAAATGTTAGTATCTAGAATTGAACTATACTGAATTGTACCTTATTGCAGAATATATGGAAAATCATGGACATCATACTGTAGTTACATTTTAAACCAAATTTACCATTGAGTGAAGAAGGCAAAGTGGTTTCTAAGCAGATTTTTCTCATCTGTGTAATGAGGATAATAGCACCTCCCTTAATAAGACTGACATGTGTATGAAGTGAGATATGCATGCGTAGTGCGTAGGTAGCCCGATGCTGCTCCTGGTGTGTATTCTGTATGGATAGGGACTGTGTTTCATTTGCTGCTACATGTTCCAAATGTCTACTGCAGTTCCTGACATACAGTAGGTCCTTAAGTGTGTGTTAAATGTTAAAGAAAGAACAAAGAAATGAGAACGTTCAAAACAATTATGCCACTGTCTGTCTCTCTCTTTCCTCTTCATGTTGGTTTTAGTTGAGAGAGGCAAATGAAGCCAGTTTAAAAGATAACAATAGGAAGGTTCTAATCCTAGTATCCATTCAGCATTTTTCTATGACACTGCATAACTAGTGACTTTTAAAAAATGCATACTCTGGGGTAGATTTGCCAAACAGAGGACCACAATTGATCCTGATTCTTTTACCTACTAAAATTAGGGAAGAAGATTGTATATTCTGATTTGCAGTTTGGATGGAGGAAGACCAGTTTTCAGGACTTAAATCCTTATATTAACCTTTGATATGAAATACATATATTCTGGAATGATGTAGCTGAGGACTGGAAATCACCACCTTCTAAAATCTGATGTTAAAATAGAATTCAAAGACAATAGGAATAAAGTCTAGGAAAGAATTTTTTTCCCAGAATCATCCATTCATTGGAACAACTTGAATGTTAATAAGTCTGGATAAGTATTTATAAATTAAAGTAATATACCTACAGAAAAACAAAGCATACAAATCATAAATGTACAATAAAGTAAATTTTCACAAAGTGAATATACATGTGTGGCCATCACACAGGTGAAGTTACAGAATGTTACTTGTTCTTCTGGATCCTTTCATATAGCTCCTCCTAGTGTGTGTACCTCTCTTTCAAAGGTAACCTGTATCCTCGTGAACACTGTAGTTTAACTTTGCTTTTCTTCTTAAAATTTCATATAAAATAGGATCATATAATTTTTGTACCTTTTTGAGTCTGACTTCTTTTGCTATTAGTCAGTGTTATTGCATATGTAGTGATAATCTGTTCACTTTCATTGCTGAATAGCACAATGTTGTATGAAGATTCTATAATTTATCTGATCCTTCGACAGTGGTCATTTGAGTTTCTGATTTGGGATTATTATGTCTGATGATGCTGTGGACATTCTTGTACATGTCTTTTGGTACTCAAATATACACATTTGTGGGGGTATAGCATTTTTATTACTTTTGAACATCAGCGATAATAAGCTCAAGTCAACAGGCGTATATTTTAAGCTGTTGTCAGTGGTCTGGCAGTATTGCTATATTCTCAGGTGTACTTTTATTAAGGAAAGATTATGGGCCTTCATGTACCACCTAATTGCATGATATTGCTTCTGAGGCTATTCCATTCCATGGGCTGAATCAGAATTAATTTAGGGAGAGGCCGGTTGGACCTAACTTCAACAGGGAAATGCTATTTCTTTCTACTCATATTTTCTTCCTTGTGATGGGAGCTAAGTATTACAGTGTTGGCTTTTCTTTACCAAGTTTAATCCTTTGATTCCTCATTGTCATTCAGTTGCTCAGTGGTGTCCCGATTCTTTGTGACCCCATAGACTGTAGTACACCAGGCTTCCCTCTCCTTCACCATCTCTTGGAGGTTGCTCAAACTCATGTCCATTGAGTCGGTGATGAGATGATTTCTCACTAGGTACTTGGAAAACTTTATTTGTAGGATATTAGAACTCAATATGGGCTTCCCAAGTGGCACTAGTGGTTAAGAACTGGCCTGCTGGTGCAGGAGACATAAGAGATAAGGGTTCGATTCCTGGGTCAGGAAGATCCCCTCGAGGAGGGCACCGCAACCCACTCCAGTATTCTTCCTGCCTGGGGAATCCCATGGACAGAGGAGCCTGGTGGGCTACAGTCCATAGAGTTGCAAAGAACTGGACACAACTGAAGCAACTTAGCACAGGACTCAATATAGAGCCCAGCTTTAAAATTGCAAGGTCTTCTGGCTTGGTAGCATTTTTTAAAAACTGAAAATTACCTATTTTTCCAGAGTTTGTTAATTCTGTGAAGGAAAAAACTTACTTTGAGCAGCCTCCTGAAATGTTATTTGTCTTCTTCATTCTTCCCCACTAAAATTCTCTTTGGTCCTCTCTGCTTTATTCATATTCAGACTTCCCTACCAGAAATCATTGATGGTTACTTCTTGGGGCTCTGATCTCTGGTTCCAAATACCTGTACTGAACAGTGGTTAAAGGGGAGCTAGACCGCTTCTAAGATAAATGTATTGCACAGTAAATGTTGTATATGTCTTCAAGAATAGAAGAGTCCAAGGAAATCAGGCAAAGAAATCCTATTATGGATAGTTGTATCCTATTGCTTTCAAATGGAGAAGGCAGTGGCACCCCCCTCCACTACTCTCACCTGGGAAATCCTATGGACAGAGGAGCTTGGTGGGCTACAGTTGCTGGGGTCGCAAAGAGTGGACACAACTGAGCGATTTCACTTTCACTTTTCACTGTCATGCATTGGAGAAGGAAATGGCAACCCACTCCAGTGTTCCTGCCTGGAGAATCCCAGGGATGGCGGAGCCTGGTGGGCTGCCGTCCATGGGGTCGCACAGAGTCGGACACGACTGAAGCAACTTAGCAGCAGCAGCAGCATGGCTCTCAAAAAAAAAAAAAAAAAAAACCCCTTTTATTGGCATCCCTCTTTCTTTCCTTTTTAAGTCTCACTTGGATGGAAAGGACATTTCAAAAGATGAGGAAAAAAATAATAACTTCTAATTAATATCAGATTTCTTTGTTCCTGTGAAGAATTTTCAAGTGACTTCAGAGAACTGACAACCGTAACATCTTTGGCAGATGTTTTGTGGAGGAAAAAAATCTTCACTGTTTATAATTTGAGGTAGGAGTGAGAAGTAAGTGGGGAGGTGCAAAGGCAAAAACTATGTGACATCTCATGTACAAGCTGCTTTCCATGATCACTTGAGAGTTTCCACAGGAGATGTTCAAACCAAACAGCCTTTGAGGGATTGTTTGCATGCTCTCTGCGCTGCTCTTCCTTAGGAGGTATAGATTCTAGGAAGAACTTCTCTTTTTCCTTTTCTATCTTTGCCTTGATGGTAGTAGGAACCAATTATATATTATACATATACTCCTCATGTTCTTCTTTTGTATGTCTTGGCACCCACTTGTCTGTTTTCTCTAAGTTGTACGGCAGCCACTGTCACTTATCCCGGCAGTCACATAGGATTCCCCTCAAAGCTGAGCCAATATTCCTCATTAAACCGTAGTTTAAGGCCAAACTAAATGCACTATTAGAGGGGCAAAATATATGTAAAACATGAAGTTTACCATTTTAATCATTTTTCTGTGTACAGTTCAGTTTCATTAGGTACATTCACACTACTGCACAACCACCAGCACCTTCTGTCTCAAAATTTTTTCATCTTCCCAAACTGTACCCATTAAACAGTGACTCTCCATGCTTCCGTCCGTACCCTCAACCATGGTGACAGTCACTGGAAACCGCCATTCTGCTTTTCTGTCCTCTGAATTTGACTACTCTAGGTACCTTATATAAGTGGGGTCAGAGGATATTTGACCTTTTGTGTCTTATTTTAACTTAGCATAATGTATTCAGGGTTCATCCATGCTGTATGTAACTTGTGTCAGAATTTTTTTTAAGGTGGAATATTTAATTGTATGTGTATACCACAGTAATTCCTCCATCAGTGGGCATTTAGATTATTTCCACCTTTTGCCTGGTGTGAATAATGCTGCTCTAAACATTGGTGTACAAGTATCTGTTTGAGTTTCTGCTTTTATCTCAGTTGGGTATGTACCCAGAAGTGGAATTGGTAGATTATGTATTAATTGTACGTTTAATTTTGGAGATAATGCCATACCATTTTATATTTCCACCATAATACCATACCATTTTACATGTCCACCAGCAATGTACCAGGGTTCAAATCTTGTTATTTTTTGTCATTTTTGATAATAGGCATCCTGAATGGTATGAAGTGATATCTTTATGTTTTTAATTTGCATTTCCATAGTGATTAGTAATGTTGAGCTTTTATGTGCTTATTGGCCATTTGTATATCTTTTTGGAGAAATATCTCTTCAAATCTGTTGGTGGTTTAGTTGCCAAGTCATGACAGACTCTTGTGACCCCATGGACGGTAGCCTTCCAGGCTCTTCTGTCCATAGGATTCTCCAGGTAAGAATACTGGAGTGGTTTGCCATTTCCTTCTCCCAGGGATCTTCCCAACCTAGGGATCAAACCCAGGTCTCCTGCATTGCAGGCAGATTTTTTACCTGCTGAGCTAAGAGGACAGTCCTTTACTTATTTTGAAATCAGGTTTTTGTTGAGTTCTTTATGTATTCTCAATATTAATTTCTTTGTGAAATGTATAATTAAATATATGCATTTTAAAGCTACATAAATGTATTTTGCTTTAAAGGCCTTATTTCAGTTTTACCATATTTGTTAGAGTAAATATACTGTGTAATCCAGCCTTGAAACAGTAGTGGTGTTTCATCTAGTGCTGACTTACTACCTAGAACTCTTAGGTGCTGTACACATTATTTTTTTGGTTGCACTTTATGGCATGCAGGATCCTATTTCCCCACCCAGGGACTAAACATGCACCCGCTGCATTGGAAGTGTGGGTTCCCAATTATTGAACCTCCAGAAAATCCCTCGGTCTGTATACTTACGAACCTTTTAAATTATTGTAAGAATTCTGTATAGAGATACTTTTATCTGTGTTTCAAATTGAGAAAACTGAAACAGAGAGTTTAAGTAATTTCTGCTCCTTTGCTCTAAAGTTAGGGTGTGGATTTAAACAACCTCCCTCCTGAGTCCATGTCCGTACGGACTATGCGGCTACCTGTCTCATGACCTGTATTTGTGACAGATTGTGTGTGCTTTTATCAGATGACACTTTTCACCTCTTAAATATTGCCTTAAAAGGCAGTGCATAAGATCAAGTAAGGTGTCTGAAGGAGTTCTTAGCAAAAATTGCATTCTTTTGCAGAAATTAAACAGATGGTTAAGGTTAGGACCTGTTTAAACTTCTTTAAGTTGCATTATATTTTCCTATGTAGAAGTGTATGTTTTCCTTAAGAGTGTGAATTTCTGTATTTGGATCTGGCATATATTTTTTCTGTATTATTTCCCCTAGTGAAATTTGTTTACTGAGAACATTTTGTGGGGTAAAATTTTAACTTACATGTTTCTCTCAGTTTTTATTTTAAGCCACCCTTCTACTAGACTCAATATATGAGTAGCCTTAACTGATGTTTAGATATTGCAATTTTATTTGCCTGTTTACCTATGCCAAGCCTAGCTAGTAATGAATAAAACATCTGCCAGATTATATATAATACATTCTAGAGCAAAATGGAATTCTGCTGCTGCTCACCATTATCACTAATACTGATAATTAGTGGGAATGGTGTATATATATATGTGTGTGTGTGTGTGTGTGTGTGTGTGTGTGTGTGTATGTGTGTGTGTGTGTGTATTATTTTATATACATACTTGGGGAAGGGAATGAAAATATATATCTCATTTTTCCATTCAAAATCAATGCTTCTGGGAATTCCCTAGCAGTCCAGTGGTGGCAGCATGGCCAAAAAGAGAAAAAAATTAATGCTATTAATTGGATAGCTCTTCTTACTTTTTTCTTTTCTTTGTGTTTGTGTCTGTAGGCATGATTGTGAGGTGCTATGTGTAACCAGCAATCCATTCCTAATTATCATGGATTAAAAAAATTTTTATTAATACAGATGATGCTTTATTGAATATCTTTGTATACAAATTGTTGCATAGTCACATTTGTCTACCTATATAATAAATTTCCCAAATAGAGATTGCTAGGGATTCAAAGGAATGCACATCTAGAATTATAGTAGATGCTGCCAGATGTCTTCCAAAAAGATTGCACAAATGTAAACTCCTCACAATGCATGAGAGTTTCTGTTTCTTCACTTGTACATCAACACTGGGTATAATCAAACTTCACATCTATAGCAAGTTGTCACAGGAGCATAAGAGCTGTGCCAGGAAGCTGGCCATAGAGCCTCTTAGCAGCTCCAGTGAATGTTTGTCGCCGCCAGGTTCTGTGCCGATTAGTGTTAAGCCAGCACCTAGATCAGGTTAGTGCTTCTCTGATGGTGCCTTTTCTGTTTTGATATAATTTCAGTTTACAGAAAAATTGCAAATATAACAAAATATTACAGAGAAGTTCAGCCAGATAACTTCAGTTATTAACATTTTACCACATTTACATAATCCCTCTGTGTATCTATCTACACACACAAAATCTTTTTCCTGAACCTTTTGAAGGTAAGTAGACATCATTCCCTTTTCTTCCTAAACACTACAGTGTTTCTAAAATTAAAGACGTTTTCTTATTTAATGCCTGTACAGCTATCAAAACTAGATATTAAAATTTATATGATCCTATTTTCCAATCTACCATTTTATGCAGATTTTGTCACTTGTCCAAATGATGTCCTTTTCTAGCAGAAGTAAATCCTGGATGGTCTGTTGTGTTCAGTGCTCATGTTTCTTCCATCTTTTCTAATCTGAGCAGGTTTCTCATTTTTTTGGTCTTTTACAACTTGATGCTTTTAAAAGTATAATCCACTTATTTTGTTGACTCTTCCACAATTTAGTTTTGTTATGTTTCTTCTTGTTTACCTTCAAGTTGTGTTTTCGTCAGTGAAATTACAGAAATGATACTGTGCTCTTACCATGTTAGGAGGCATTTGATGTCGATTTGTCCCTTTCAGTCTTTTGGCATGAAATTGGAGTAGTTATGCAACATGTTACTGCTCTCTCTTGTTGAGGCCATAGATTTTAAGACATATACTTTTCATATAAGGTCTTTAAAAGTATGTGATGTTAATGGATGCCAAGGTTCTCAGCTCAGCTGTGTTGTCTGGGTTGTGAGGCTTATGGCTATCACAGATTTAACTGGAGCAAATCCCTCTGCAGGTATGAATTTTAGGAAAAGCACCTTTTTCCTAACCTGATGCTAATTTTGGAGATACCTCAAAAGCCAGATGCAGAGAATAGCTGGAAACGATTGTCTCCGTCACTCCTAGTTTGTATCTTTCCACTCTTCCTGCTTCTTTACACAGACTGATGACAGACTAACAAAGTTTGTTGTTGGTTTAATTTAAAAAAAAAAAAAAGGTAGAATAAAAGGATTTTAAAATTAAGGAAGCAGAGCTTCTCAGATGTTCTATGCCTTGATTGTCTTTTCTGTTGTATCCAAGACCACTAGTTATACCTTGACAGGTCTTAAGGTAAGAGTAGGTTAAAGCTAAAAATTGAATTGTGACAAGGTGTGGCTTGTCTTGCTCAAAGTTATTTGACTCAATACATAGACTATTTTTTGTCATAGAATGAAGCTTTAAAAGTGAAGATATTACATATTTACTTGAACTGTGTTTTTAGATTGTTCCAATATTAGTCTTCTCAATCATATTCAATAAGTATAATGTTATTTCTAGCTTTAAAAAAATAAATTCCATTGATGAACATCTTTGAATATACACCATTGTCCATTTGTCTTAATTGCATGTACGTGCCATAAGGCAATGGATTTTGGTCTCTTTTTTTCACTGATTTATACCAAGTACCTATACTTGGTACATACTAGGTGAATGAATGAATCTGAGGACAAAGATGGTATGTTACATGTAGCCTTTTCTAATTAGCCTATTCTGTTTTGGTGAGTAGACTGCTCGGCAACTTTCTGGTATCTATTACTTTGTTTTTCATATTATATGTTAGCAAGACTATGGGGATCATGTATATCATCTATTTGTTTCTTTCTCCTGGTGGAATGATCAGGTATAGGTATCAATCAGGTTTCCTTATTTTTCCCTTGTTAAATGCTGTTTTGTTTGACTGTCTTGAGCCATGATTCAAAAATTGTAGTACTTTTTTTGAACTGTATACTACTTAGAGAAGATTTGGTAAGAAGTGAAGTGAAGTTGCTCAGTGTCCAACTCTTTGCCACCCCATGGACTGTAGCCTACCAGGCTCCTCCGTCCATGGAACTCTCCAGGCAAGAGTACTAGAGTGGGCTGCCATTTCCTTCTCCAGGGGAATCCTCCTGACCCAGGGATCGAACTCAGGTCTCCCGCATTGCAGGCAGACGCTCCACTATCTGAGGCACCAGGGAAGCCCGACAGGGTATAAAACAAGTGTACTTTTCTCAGCTTGCTGTTCATTCAGTGTTGTATTTGCATGAAGTTTGACTTCATTAGGAGTTTGGACTGTTTATGCTGTCTTCGATGTTACTTGAGTTAATAATTTATTTTAATCTCATTTCTGCATTAAGAAGAAAACATGTGAAATTCAAAATACTAGAGGAAAAGAAATTACTTTTATTTCTACACCCAAGGGCAGAGTAGTTTCCCACATGATTTGAGCCGGCTTTTGCATCTAGAAACTCAAGAGTTTAATATCATCACTAGACAATATCCTAGCAGTGTAATTACTAAATTGTTCTGTATTCAAAGTTTTTTCTTTTCTTTTCATACCTCACCTTTTGGTTTTTGACTTGATTTTTCTCGTGTGAAGCATCTGTTAGCTAGCAAAGGTGTTAAGATGGTGAAGTTTTGATAACTTTATCGTGTTTATCCTCAATATGTTTGTGATCATATACTTTCTTAACAGATTGGTTAATATAAAAGAAATGTATCTGTTGTGGGGGAAACAATATTACATGTCCACCATGAGCAAAAAAGAAGTAAAAGAAATTCAACTCTTTTACTTACTTGAAAATTCTAGTGGATTGGAAGATATGTGGGAACCTTGTATAGGTAGGAAGTATATTTAGTGATTGATGGAAACTTTTGAAAAATCTTCAACACTGCCTGGTGTATGAAAACAGGTACAGTTATAATAATATTTTCCCTAAGCTGAAACTCCAGTACTTTGGCTACCTCATGCGAAGAGTTGACTCATTGGAAAAGACTCTGATGCTGGGAGGGATTGGGGGCAGGAGGAGAAGGGGATGACAGAGGATGAGATGGCTGGATGGCTTCACTGACTTGATAGACGTGAGTCTGAGTGAACTCCAGGAGTTGGTGATGGACAGGGAGGCCTGGCATGCTGTGATTCATGGGGTCACAAAGAATCAGACATGACCGAGCAACTGAACTGAGCTGAACTCTATTTGGAGTAAAAAACCATTGTTATATTAGAAAGGGAAAGCTAGTGAATTTAAAGTAAAATGAATTTGCTAGCCTAAAATTACAACATATATTCTTTGGACAGTCTAAGCTTTCTTGAGCCGTGTGTTATATGAGCATAACTAACTAATGATGGCACGGAGGTTTTGTGTTTTATTCGCCAATCCCAATCTGAGGGAAAAGCATATAGAATGGAAGAGGAAAAGGACATAGATATAATCAACTTTACATAAGCTAACCTTTGCTTCTTACTTAAAAAAAAAAACTCCAGAATTATAACTTTTCTTTTAATATATAACAGGATTTATATTATCATGATTAATCAAAATATGCTCTATATAGTCTACATAAAATTTGAGAAACCTATTCATACAAATGAGATATTGACAACCTATAGTATCAGATAAGTTGGATAGCAGTGATTCTTTGTACAGTGAGGAATTAACTCAGTATTTGATAAAATCAAAGATGTCCCTAGGTAGTGAAGGATTTAGGGTTTGTTTGTTTGTTTTTTGCATTTTTACTTGTATCATGTGAAGAATTGATGCTTTTGAACTGTGGTGTTGGAGGAGACTCTTGAGAGTCCCTTGGACTGCAAGGAGATCCAACCAGTCCATTCTGAAGGAGGTCAGCCTTGGAATTTCTTTGGAAGGAATGATGAAACTCCAGTACTTTGGCCACCTCATGGGAAGAGTTGACTCACTGGAAAAAGACTCTGATGCCCGGAGGGATTGGGGGCAGGAGGAGAAGGGAACGACAGAGGATGAGATGGTTGGATGGCATCACTGACTTGATGGACATGAGTGTGAGTGAACTCCAGGAGTTGGTGATGGACAGGGAGGCCTGGTGTGCTGCGATCACGTGGTCGCAAAGAATCGGACACGACTGAGCAACTGAACTGACTGCACATCTTTTGAAAGTATCTTACAGAAGAGTAATCTAAACTTGATTGATCCAGTTTATTTCTGGATTTCAGTTGTCAACACATGTCAGTAGACATCTTGTTTTAAAATAGATGTAAAGATGAAAATTTTGTAGTGTCCTTACTCCCTACTGCAAAAGGGAGGAATAGGACTTAATCTTTAAATTATAATCAGTCTCTGAGTAATTGTTATCTGACTTGTCATTTCTGCTGAAAACTGGTTATTTTGATTGTATAATATCATGAATTTTCTTGACTCACTCATGTTCAAAGATGGGCCTTCTTTCTGCAGAAGATAATTCCTGAAGTGTTATGTAGATCAGTAGGGGAAAGTGGCTCTTGATAAGTATAGGGTGCATATAGTATCTTGGTATAAGTTGACAGTTTTAAATATGTAGATCTATGAATTTAACTGAATAATTAGAATCTAGACACTTAGGAATTTTCTCAGAAAACCCTTTTCTTTTCTTTTTAATAATTTACTTATTTTTAATGGAAGGACGATTGCTCTAAAATATTGTATTGGTTTCTGCCATAGATTAACATAAGTCAAGCACAGGTATACCTGTGTATACCTTTCTCTCTGAACCTTTGGGCCACCCCGCTCTGCATCCCACCCGTTTAGGTTGTTGCAGAGCCCTAGTCTGCTTTCCCGGAGTCACGCAGCAAATTCCAGTTGGCTGCCTGTTCTCCGTACGATACTATATCTGTTTCTGTGTAGCTGTCTGCATGTCCCACCCTACCTCCCTCCCCACCGGCTGTGTCCATATGAGTCTGTTCTCTGTGTTTCCATTGTGCCCTGCAAGTAGTTTCATAGGTACCATTTTTCTAGATTCCATATTTATGTGTCGAAACACGGTGCTTATTTTTGTCTTTCTGACTTTCATTCTGTATTATAGCTCTAGGTTCATCTACCTCATTAGAACTGACTCAAATGCATTTCTTTTTATAACTGAGTATATTCCATTCTGTATGTGTACCACAGCTTCTTTCTCCATTCCTCTGTCAGTGTACATATAGGCTGCTTCCATGTCCTAGCTATTGTAAATAGTGCTGCAGTGAACGTCGGGGTACGTGTGTCTTTTTCACTCAGGTTATATGCCTAGTTGTGGGATTGCTGGGTCATATGGTGGTTTTATTCCCAGTTTTTTAAGGAATTTCCATAGTGACTGAATATATATTCCCACCAATGGTGCAAGAGGGTTACCTTTTCTCTACACCCTTTCCAGCATTTATTGTTTGTAGATTTTTTGATGATGGCCATTCTGCCTCTTGTGAGGTGATATCTCACTGTGGTTTTGATTTGTATTTCTCTAATGAGCATTGCTGAGCATCTTTTCATGTATTTATTAGCCATCTGTATGTCTCCTTTGGAGAAATGTCTGTTAGGTCTTTTGCCCACTTTTTGATTGGGTTGTTTGTTTTTGTGATATTGAGTTGTATGGACTGCTTGTATATTTTTGGAAATAATCCTTTGTCAGTTGTTTCATTTGCTATTATTTTCTCCATTCTGAGGGTTGTCTTTTCACCTTGTTTATAGTTTGCTTTGCTGTGCAAAAGCTATTTAATTAGGTCTCACTTGTTTATTTATTTATCTTTATTTCCGTTATTCTAGGAGGTGGGTCATGGAGTGTCTTGCTGGGATTTATGTCATCGAATGTTCTGCCTGTTTTCCTCTAAGGGCTTTCTAGTTTCTTGCCTTTCATTGACATCTTTTATTCATTTGAATTTGTCTTTGCATATGGTGTTAAGAAGTGTTCTAATTTCATTCTTTCACATGTAGCTGTCCAGTTTTCCCAGCATCGTTTACTGAAGAGACTATCGTTGTCATATTGTATATTCTTGCCTCCTTTGTCAAAAGTAAGGTACCCATAGGTGGATGGGTTTATCTCTAGGCTTTCTGTCTTCAGGAGACCCATTTTATTACCCTTCTCCCATTCTATTAGATACAGTAACCATTACGTTTAATGAGATTGGTAGAAGTGTGATGGCATATACATTAAAGAGAGAATTGAGTTTACAGACACTTACTGAGATGCTTTATTATACACTGAAGAAGTGATTTAATCTTACTATCATTTAAAAGATTTCTGACCTTCAGATAGCACCCAGATAGAACAGTGCATCATCTTGAAATACTATTCGAGCTCAGCAGGCTAATCTCTTTTTCGTGTTTTCTCTGGGGCAGGAATGATGTTGCAGAAGCATGCTATATGATTGTTGACTTCATCTAATGGGTAGCTCCAGAAAAGAATTCATCTAATGGGTAGCTCCAGATATTTGAATCAACATTCAGTTGATTTAATCTGATTTTTAAAGCATTCCAGAGTACCAGAAAACAAAGTTTGCTTTTGAGTTTTGAGAGCAGTGGATCTTATTGGTTATATAATAGACTTATGTTAAATTACATGTTAGATTCCAAAGGATGTTTGATGCTCAGTTATTAGCTAATATGGTTAGTATCATGATTCTAACTGAAAAGTTTCATCTCATTAGTTAGCTGTGTCTCTCTAAAATTTTCACCATTTAAGCTCTTAGATTCTCTCTATATTCTTTGCTTCTCTTTATAAAGTGTGACTGTTCTTAAATATATATATATGCAAAGTAATTTAAAGATTGTCTTAAACTTTTGGGGTTTTGTAAAATATACTAAATCCGACCTAGTGAGTCACTTTTTAATTTTAATCATATGCTGCAATGGCAAATTTAATCAGTCTCAAAAATTAAAAAAAAAAATCTTTCCTGTGGAAAGTTTAGGAATAGATTTTTGCCTTTAATTCCATAATTGGAATTCACATCATAGATTAACCAGTAGTTCAGTGTTTTAAAACCTGTGTCCTTCAGCAGCCTTGTTGATATTACTACTACATTATTGTGTTTAAAAAAATGGACCCTCCTATAGGATAAAAATCAAAGAGGATTACTTAATATTAATCCTTCTGACCGACTGCCGACTAAGGTCCATCTAGTCAAGGCTACGGTTTTTCCAGTGGTCATGTATGGATGTGAGAGTTGGACTGTGAAGAAGGCTGAGTGCTGAAGAATTGATGCTTTTGAACTGTGGTATTGCAGAAGACTCTTGAGAGTCCCTTGGACTGCAAGGAGATCCAACCAGTCCATTCTGAAGGCGATCGACCCTGGGATTTCTTTGGAAGGAATGATGCTAAAACTGAAACTCCAGTACTTTGGGCACCTCATGCAAAGAGTTGACTCATTGGAAAAGACTCTGATGCTGGGAGGGATTGGGGGCAGGATGAGAAGGGGACGACCGAAGATGAGATGGTTGGATGGCATCACGGACTCAATGGACGTGAGTCTGAGTGAACTCTGAGAGATGGTAATTAACAGGGAGGCCTGGCGTGCTGTGATTCATGGGGTCACAAAGAGTCAGATGCAACTGAACTGAACTGAACTGAATCCTTCTGACAAAAACTTGGGATTATTTATGCATTTTAGAGTACTGTTTCAATTAAAGCCACTTTTCAGTATTTTAGGGTTAACTGAAATACCAAAATATTCAAGGGCAATTTCTTATAAACCAAGTTCATGAACAGTGTTATAGAACATTAAATTACTCAACAGAATGAGCTACATGGGATTTTAAGACTTTTGTCATCAAGTTAACAATTGTGCGAAATACCACAAATATAGTAGAGAACTCTTAAGTCAAATTAGGCTTCTCAAACCTATAGCCCGTTACGAACAAGTCACTTCTATTTATAACTGCAGTGTGGCTTTAAAAAGAAAGAAAAATTCTATTGATCTTTTTCCTTTAAGTGCTATGTGCCTCTGCCTTGTCTTTCAGAAGACCTCATTTTTTATTTCAGAGGAGACAGGTCATCACATAAGGATTAATTTCTTCTTGCTCTTACACTTGTTTATCTTTATTAATTCACACTTAATATCGCTAATTATTTTGGCTTAACTTTTATAACTAGAAAACAGTAATAATTACTAACATTTACTGATAATTAATAATTCCAGGTGTTCCAGGTGTTCTGTGTGTCTTCTGTATATTAGTTAGCACTTTTAATCCTTCAGCAATTCCTTGAGGTCAGTACAACCACTTTGTCAGTTTTGCAGATGAGGAAGGAAACTGAACTAGAGAGTCAGATAACTTCAGGGCTGCACGGGAAATAAACACTAAATCATAGACTTGAGCTCAGCTAATTTACTCTTGGAGTCTCTCTTACCACCCATGCTGTATTCTAATTCCAGCCTAAATTGTGCTAATCTTCGCTTGTGTTTTTTCTCTTTGCCCTCTCCCCAGCAATGTTACTGTCTTTCCGTGGTTCAACTTGCAGAATATTTAGCATATTTCTTTTTGAAGGGCCCTGTGTTATGAACTAATTAATTAGTCAACATCTAGGCTTAAATCTTAACTCTGCCTGCCACTTAGTTGACTTTGTGACACTGGGCAAGTTGCTTTCTACATCTTTAAAATGTGCCTTCCAGAATTATTTTATAATGGTTAAAAAGGGTTAGCAAAAGGTATAACATAATGCTTGCCACATGGTAAACATCTGTGAGATCTACAACCCCTTGGCTTGTAGGAATTTTTTGAGTGCTGCAGATTATGTGAGACTAGAAGATCATCTTTTGTTAGGTGTTTTAGCAGGGTGTCTCTGGGAAGTACCTGCTATCCTCATCTAATTAGTGTAATACACACTCAGCATGTGGATGTGTCAGGCCTACCTAGGGTCTGTTTTTTTGTTTAGAAACAATTTTAAAGTCTGTATTTTGTAACTACTGAGTGTTGGTATTTACTGGAGGATTTCTTTTTACAGTGGCCTTTAGTAGGGTTGAAGTATAAGTCGTAAATGAGGTTTCATGGTGCCTAAAATACTTGGAGTGTGTCATATAGCCTATTTAATTTTTTTTTTCTTATTTCTTCTAGAAAATTTGGTGAGCGGCCTCCACCTAAACGACTCACTAGGTAAGCATTATATTAGTCTTTTACCCAAACGTTTTATGAAAGTGTTAGATCCTGTCATTTTGGAAACTGTTAGCTTTTATTGAAAAGAAGTTACTCAGATAATGGTATCTAGATCATAAGCCTATTTCCATCTTCCCTTCCTTGTATCACCCCCTTTTCTCTCCTACATAAAGCAAGATAAGATGATACAGTTCAAAGGGAAAACGAAACCTTTCAAGAGTTCATATTGAGTAGTAGATAGTTATAGTTAATGTAACAAGGACTATAGCCTAAGGATAGTTTCCTTTATTTAGTTTCATTAGCCAATCAGAATTTGTTGATTACAACTGGGACTTGAAAGATACTTAAATGTTTTTAGAAAGAATTTTAGAACAGATTTTATACATTTAATGAGACTATAAATGTTATGTTGTTCTAATTATGTAATTTTTATAGTGTGCATTTTAATTGCATGTTAAATTTAAAAGTGTTAGTCCTGAAAATACTTTTAAAAATTTCTGATAGCCAGTGCTTGTAAAATAAAAAGTAAGATGCTCAGTTCCACTGCTATAGTCCTGGAGATAAGGCTACCCTGCCTTGTTAATATCTTTGTGGAAAATTGTATGCATGTATAAACAGAGACTTTATCTTTTTAAGTCTAGCATCATACTCTTAGCATTGTTTTGTTAATCAATGTAGATTTTCTACATTGATCTCTTTAGTGTCTTCATATTTTTTCATTGTCTTCCGACCAATCTTTATTTAATTCACACACATGGCTATTTGGGTCATTTCCACATTGTTGCCGTTATTAAAAAAGCTGTTTCACTCAAAGAATGATGGGGACCTGCCAGAAGGACACACAAAGGGAGCCAGTTTGAAGAAGCTTCTTTTAGACAAATCATGGACACTTTGGTCATCAAAATAAATAATGACAATAATAGATTAAAACCTACAAAATAAAATGACAGTTTAGAAGTCTACGCTGAGTTAAGTAATTAAATAAGCGGAGGAAAGGAGATAACTTGCCTTTACAGAAGAATTCCGCCTAATAAACACAGAAGAAATGGTGAAGCGGGGCACCACACGTTGGCAGCCACTTCATTGATGGTTGCGGGCCACGTCATCAGTGATTTCTGCTGCTGTTAAGTCGCTTCAGTCGTGTCCGACTCCGTGCGACCCCACAGATGGCAGCCCATTGGGCTCTGCCATCCCTGGCGATGCCTAAGCCACTGCTTTAACGTCTGATGAGAAACAAAGCTTGCTTAAAGCGCATCTCACACAGTATGTGTCAACTATAAAGAGAACAGCAGTAACAGGATAGTGAGGGAATCTGACAGAACCCACCTTAATTAAGTGTTCTAAATTAACATCACCAATAATGGACAGATAAATTCCATATGCATCACAAAGAATCATGGTATAGCTTTATGTGATTCTTGCCAAAATTGCATAAGCTGAAATCTAAGCTTAAGGAAACTGTTAGACAGGCACAGATGGAAGGACATCACATAAACAGCATTTACTCTTCAAAATGTTTAAGATTATTAAGAATAAAGAGTGCAGAGTACCAGAGTAAAGGAACCTCAAAGGTCACAACAGCTAGGTTACACGTGACAGATTTAACTAAACTGGGTCAGGAACAAATTTTTCTTGTGCTCTAAGGATGGAGTTGCCAAACATTTTCTCCAATGGATCAGATAATGAAGGTGTTAGGCTCTTTGGATCACACTGAGTTTGTTGTGACTTTTCAGCTCTGTTCTTATGTCCCCAAATCATCCATAGACAATATGTAAATGAGTGGTGTGTCCATGTTCCAGCTCAGCTTGATTAAAATAAACAAAATGGAGGCTATCCTAATTTGGCCTGAGTTCAGAGTTTCTCAACGCTACTTCACACTTGCACCCCCTAGTAAAGGATATTAGAGGGATATT
The DNA here is from genome assembly GCA_006408675.1 of Madoqua kirkii. NCBI lineage: Eukaryota > Metazoa > Chordata > Mammalia > Artiodactyla > Bovidae > Madoqua > Madoqua kirkii. The sequence continues at coordinate 58,958 of SJYC01098236.1, forward strand.
TGGAAACATCTGAATAAAAATATATTGTGGAAGTATTGTTTCAGTCATAATTGCATGTGATTGTATAAGATAGTGTTTCTTGGCAATAAACACAAGTTTTTGGGTAAAGTGGTTTTATGTCTATAATGTGCTCTTAAATGGTTTTAAAAATGTAATATACAAATATGGTAAAATGTTAACATCTGCTAGTCTGAGGGAAATGGAGACTAGGAATTGTTTGTACTACTGTTGTAACTTTATGTCTGAAACTCAAAATTTAAAAATATTTTTAAGGCATATTTCAGATCGTGTGGTTTGGGAAAATGTAACTTACCTCACAGGTCCATGTAAACATATTGTCAACTACTTGTTTTTATATATCTTAAAGAAATTCTAACTGAAATTTGTTTAATTCACATAATAGGCATTTTGAAATTTAAAATTTATTAGATAAATAATATTACTAGATTTGAGTAACTCCTAACAATCAGGTATATTTTGATGAATAAATTAGTTACCCCCATAAATATAGCAATCAGCACAATGTATAAATGTTATAAATAATATAATAAATGGTAATAATATAAGGAAAGGAGGTTTTCCTTTCCTTAAGTGTATACAATGATATAATTAGGTCCCATCTACTTTATCATGGCTTTCCATTTACCCTTTAAGCAGTCTTCCCTGGTTAGAAAATTTTAGTAGCTTTTAGGGCTTCTGCTTCTGGCCAAGATGGCGTAACAGGGAGTGGAACAACTAAAAACCTGGACAAAATATATGAAACAGCAGTTTTCAAGATATTGGATGGCAGGCAAGAAAGGACAATGACCCTTGAGAGACAGGAGACAAATGAGGTGAGCCCCAGCTTAGTGCCTGGAGAAAGTTTCCAGTATATGATATAGGAAGGGGAATCCAGGTTGAGCCTTGTAAGGACCTTGAGTTGTGGAGATGAACTGGGAATGTAAGGAGGCTAATTAAAGTGGTCAGAATTCTTTGGGCAGAGAACTGGACAGGAAAGAGCTATGCAGAGTGTCAGAGATCTTTAGAGGGTCCTCTCTAGTCTTCAGCTGAGTAGTGAACAACACTTGTGTGAGTAAACTACCCAAGGCTGGGGGAAGATAAACCTAAAGAATTAGAGGAAAGAATTCCTAGAACTCTCTCAGTTCTATGAATTGTGCTTGCCAATAGTCAAAGTGGGGGAAAAAAAAGTCTCCTAACTCACAGTGCATCTTGAGTATTGAGAAGAGTTTTGTTCCAGTGGCCTAGACTAAATGCTGCTCTTGTTTCACCGTAAAACCTTAAGCAAGTTTGAAAGGATCAAACGTTTTCTAAATAATTTAGAACTAGAACAAAACTCAAGAATATTTAAAGAATGGAAAAATATGAAGCACTCAGAAAGATGGTAAAATTCATTGGGTCTTAACATATGGTAAAAATAAAAATTGTAGGAAAATGGTTCATAATGAGAAAAACCAGTCAATTAAACCAACCCAGAAATGACACAGATGATAGAAAAAGGCATTAAGACTTAATTATATTTGTCTTTTTTATGTTTAAGAAGTTAAGATCAGGACTATACAAAATTTTTGTCAAAGGATAAAATGGTAAATATTTTTGTTTTTGTGTCCTGAACAGCCTCTGTTGTAACTACTCAACTTTATTGTAGCACAAAAGTAGCCAGAAACAAATGTCTAAATGAATGGACATGGACATTACTGTATACTGAAGTATAACTTTATTTCTACTATAGATGGTAGGTTGCATTTGGCCTATAGGCTATAATTGCAGATCTCTGAGCTAGAAGAGAGACTGGAAGTTAAATAAAGGACATGGAAGATTAAAAAAAAGAGAAGATCCAATTCACATTTGTAGAGATGAAAACTAAACTATTTAAATGAAAAAATACACTTTGTAGTATTAATCACAGATTAATTGAAGAAGAGATTAGTAAACTTGAAGGCATACCAATGGAAGCTATCCAAAGTGAAGCACACAGAGAAAATTCATCAGTGAACTGTATTTTATTTTCAAATGAACCAATACACATGTCATTGAAGTCATTGAAGGGGAAAGAAAGAAACAGAAAGTGAAGTTGCTCAATCATGTCCAACTCTTTGCGACCGCATTGACTGTAGCTTGCCAAGCTCCTCCATCCATGGGATTTTCCAGGCAAGAGAACCGGAGTGGGTTGTAAGAGATGAGTGAAAATTTTTCAACTTTGCTGAAAACTGTGAAATAAAAGAACAGTTCTAAAACTCAGTGAACCTCAAGTGCAAAAACTATTACTTTTTTTTTCTGGAAACACCTCATCATCAAACTGCATAGTTCAGTTCAGTCGCTCAGTTGTGGCCAACTCTGCAACCCCATGAACTGCAGCACACCAGGCCTCCCTATCCATCACCAACTCCTGGAGTCCACCCAAATCCATGTCGATCGAGTCAGTGATGCCATCCAACCATCTCATCCTCTGTCATCCCCTTCTCCTGCTCTCAATCTTTCCCAGCGTCAGGGTCTTTTCAAATGAGTCAGCTCTTCACATCAGGTGGCCAAAGTATTGGAGTTTCAGCTTCAACATCAGTCCTTCCAGTGAACACCTAGGACTGATGATCTTTAGAATGGACTGGTTGGATCTCCTTGCAGTCCAAGGGACTCTCGAGTCTTCTCCAACACCACAGTTCAAAAGCATGAATTCTTTGGTGCTCAGCTTTCTTTCTAGTCCAACTCTCACATCCATACATGACCACTGGAAAAACCGTATCCTTGACTAGACTGCTTAACCTCAGTGATAAGGAAAAAATATTAAATGAAACAGAGAAAAATGATACATACAGAGGAACAAAGATAGCGTGAGAGAGGTTTTTCATCTGAAATCTTGCTAGGAAGAAGAGGACAGTGGAACAAGAGTATTTAAGTTCTCAAGGGGGGAAAATATGGCAACCTGGAATTCTAGACCCAGCAAAGGCAAAAACAAAGACAGTTTTCCACATAAGAAACTGGAAAGGAATCAATCATAAACAGGCCTGAGCTAAAGAAGTACTAAAGAAATCCTTTATGCAGAATGATAAGGAATTTTGTATCTTTGGGAGTGTATGGAGGTTAGATAGTTTAATTCAGAGTTTCTTTCTTTAAAAAAATAATCTTTTAAACCTACCATATTCTAATTCCTGTCTTCCAAATTAAGCAGTAGTTTATAAAGTATGTTGTTATTTAGAGGATGATCTTTTAGATAGTGTTCTAAAAGTACTATTTTACTGATACAGAGTTAATATTTTTGATTAAGTATAGTTAATACTATGTACTGTTCAGCATTTCACTTCTTAAAAATACTACATTCTTCTGGATATATAGATGAATACATATGGTAGGAATTGAATGCTAACTCTCAAGGGAATCCCACTCTCTTGAAAATAGTCCCCTTAATGTGGATCACAGGTATAACTGACTTCACTTGACTGTGGATTAAAAACCCAGAATAACCAGGTTTTATATTGAAATACAGAAACAACTGGTGTGGTTCAGTTGCTCATCATGTCCGACTCTTGGCAACTCCATGGACTGCAGCATGCCAGGCTCCCAGGTTTTCTCAAACTATACTCTGCAGCTCTCTGAAATGTTTGCAGGTGTTGGGTGTATGTGTGGAATTACTTAATGCAAGGAAAATAAGTTTCTTTACGAGCAGACAGTTCATGTTGGAACCTTTATTATTTGGATTGTACAGTGACAAAAATCCAATTTGAAGAGTATAGAGACTGATCCCATTGGTAAGGGTGACAGCTTAGACCTTCCATCTTTGTGGGCCACCTTTCGTCTTGAGTATTTGGGATTGGCTATGGTTAGTTCCCAGCTCAAATGCCTTCCCCACAATCCCCAGCCCCCAACACAAACACACACACACACACGTGCACATGGTTTAAATCACTTATGCACCCTTTGGCACAGTAATGGTGGCTTAACTGAATGTGGTCAGGAAGTAAAGGTTCCATTTTCAGATGATTAGGGGTTAGGACCATTAAGGACATTCTTTTTTGAATTTTGCTTGCGATATAAAAGTAGTACACATTTATAAAGGAAAAAAGAGTCAGAGGTTGACAAAGTGATGGTTTAACCATGTCAAATTATAATAGCATTTGCCATGATTTCATGTTAGTAAAAATACTGATAAAAATTTCTGCTTTTCTAAACATTTAAGCTAAATGTGTTCCAAGTAAGTAAACTCAAATTAGTTGCTCCATGCTCTTCTTCAAAAAATTTTTAGTTGGCTTCCATTCAGAATGAATATTTTATAAGGAATTATGGAATGAAATAAAGAATACATAAATTCAAAACTTGTTAAATAATGACTGTTACAACAGATTATGAGTTTCAGCTTTATTATTACTTTTTAAAAAAATAATTCAGTAATACAAAGTAGTAATTCTGCTGGTAATGTTCTTCTAGCACCTATATAGTTTTCAAATGATAAAATTTCCCTCATTCTTTCTTTAAAAGACATTGGATGATTTTCTCATCTTACTGTTGGAAGGAACAATTTGGTTTTCTTTAATCCACTTATTTTCAGCCCAGGTGAATTGCCCCACCTCTCTGGTATTTGGCATTATCTGGAGACATTTTTGGTTGTCACAAATGGAGCAAAGGTACTATTGGCTTCTAATCAGTAGAAGTTAGAGATACTGCTAAACACCCTCCAGTGTACTGCACAGCCCCCTCACGACAGAGAATGGTTTAGTCCAGGATGTCAACAGTTTCTAAATTGAAACCCTGTTCATTTCAAGAAACTCTATTCTGTTTGAGTGAAGAGCATATAGGCTATCACTTCATGGGCTTTACTTTTTAATTGTGTTTCTTTTGAGTGTATTGCCTTAATTTTTTTTAGTGGTTCTTTAAGATACAAAATAGAACTATCAACCTACAATTGCCAGAGAACATAATTTTAATGTTTGATATTTTATTAACAAACCGGATTTTGTCTTGTTGAAGAAGCTGTTTGTTAAACTGTTATTACAGAACTACTATTATTAAAGTTTTTAGTTGCATTTTTAAGAATTCATATTAGAAATATGAAGGGAAAAGACAAGGGAAACTGGAGCTATCTTGCATTCATCATAAATATGTTGAGATCTGTACTTTTTTGTCATAAAGACATTGTAAACAGTTACTTCCAGTATGAGCAGCTAGCATGATAACCAGTGCCTTGGGAGGTAATGGACTCTCAATAAATCTTCAATGGAAAGATGAATAAAAGTGTAGCCTACCCGTTATGCTGGCAAAAACTTGTGCATTGCAAGTCAGGTGAGACTGATCCTTTACCTCCTAGTCCCTAACAAGTCTGCTGTCAAACTTAAGTGGAAGTCTTCCAACCTCTACCTCCTGCCCCCTTTCTCCTGCTGTTCTAAGAAAATAATAGTGATAGGTAGAGTTTCCTGACCCTTGATATTTGTGTTTGTGAGGATCAGTTCAGTTCAGTGGCTCAGTCGTGTCCGACTCTTTGTGACCCCATGAATCGCAGCATGCCAGGCCTCCCTGTCCGTCACCAACTCCCGGAGTTCACTCAGATTTACGTCCATCAAGTCATTGATGCCATCCAGCCACTTCATCCTCTGTCGTCCCCTTCTCCTGCCCCCAATCCCTCCCAACATCAGAGTCTTTTCCAATGAGTCAACTCTTTGCATGAGGTGGCCAAAGTACTGAAGTTTCATCTTCAGCATCATTCCTTCCAAAGAAATCCCAGGGCTAATCTCCTTCAGAATGGACTGGTTGGATTTCCTTGCAGTCCAAGGGACTCTCAAGAGTCTTCTCCAACACCACAGTTCAAAAGCATCAATTCTTTGGCGCTCAGCCTTCTTCACAGTCCAACTCTCACATCCATACATGACCGCTGGAAAAACCATAGCCTTGATTAGATGGACCTTAGTCGGCCAAGTAAGGTCTCTGCTTTTGAATATGCTATATAGGTTGGTCGTAAATTTTCTTCCAGGGAGTAAGCATCTTTTAATTTCATAGCTGCAGTCACCATCTGCAGTGATTTTGGAGCCCCCCAAAATAAAGTCTGACACTGTCTCCACTGTTTCCCCATCTGTTTCCCATGAGTGATGGGACCAGATGCCATGATCTTCATTTTAGATGTGTATAAGAGACAGGTCCAAGGGACTCTCAAGAGTCTTCTCCAACACCACAGTTCAAAAGCATCAATTCTTTGGTGCTCAGCCTTCTTCACAGTCCAACTCTCACATCCATACATGACCACTGGAAAAACCATAGCCTTGACTAGACGGACCTTAGTTGGCAAAGTAATGTTGGTCATAACTTTTCTTCCAAGGAGTAAGTGTCTTTTAATTTCATGGCTGCAGTCACCATCTGCAGTGATTTTGGAGCCCAAAAAAATAAAGTCTGACACTGTTTCCACTGTTTCCCCATCTATTTCCCATGAAGTAATGGGACAGGATGCCATGATCTTCGTTTTCTGAATGTTGAGCTTTAAGCCAACTTTTTCACTCTCCTCTTTCACTTTCATCAAGAGGCTTTTTAGCTCCTCTTCTCTTTCTGCCGTAAGGGTGGTGTCATCTGCATATCTGAGGTTACTGATATTTCTCCCGGCAATCTTGATTCCAGCTTGTGTTTCTTGCAAACAAATATTGGTTGTCTATCCAGGATTACAGAGATGAGTAAAACAGACCAGGTTCTTGCCTTCAGGGAGGTGACATTCTAATCACCAGTCCAAGAGAATGCTAATCAAGGTCACGACCATTCCACCCCATATCACCTCTATAATGAAACGCCTTCATCTGTCATCATGACACCTGCCAACCTCAACCTTCTTCACATCACCTATCAGTATCCCACAGCATCTTGTGATACAGAGCTTAACAGGGTTCCGGGAACCTGTGAGAACATGGTGCTAAAAGTAGGAGAAAAGATTTTAAGGAAAAAAGAAAGTGGGTGGAGAAAAATACTGAAGTCACAACCGCGGCTACTCGCTAACTGTACCCTTCTGTCTTGGCTGCAGGCTGGCCTTGCCCTGTGTAACACATTCTCTTCTTGTCTCGCCTCCACCGCAGCAGCAACATTGGCGTGTTCTTCTGTGGACCCAAAGCTCTCTCAAAGATACTTCAAAGAATGTGCCGCGTATATTCATCTGCTGACCCCAGGGGCGTTCACTTTTATTACAACAGAGAAAGCTTCTAGACTTTGGCGGGGAAAAAAAAAATCCACGTGTTGTGTAAGTGGCTACAATCATACAGGTCAAGCGTCAGGAAACTTTTCCCCAAAAGTGCCAGATAATAATTATTTTAGATTTTGTGGACCGTATGGTTTCCATTGCAACTACTCAACTCTGCCGTTGCAAGCACCAAAGTAGCCCCTGTATCTTAACAAATGGAGGTGGCTGTGTTCCAGCAAAACTTTATTTATGGACACTGAAACCAAATTTCATATAATTTTCTTCTGTCATAAAATATTCTTCTTTTGATTTATTCTCAACAATTTTAAATGTAAGACATTCTTAGCTCATGGGTTGTCCGAAAATGGGTGGTGGGCCAGATTTGACTTGTAGACGGTAGTTTGCTGAGCCCTGATATAGGTCATCTTTCCCAAGCTTGTTTTCATGCTTCACAATACGTCCAAATGGAAACCGGCATGGCTACTTGGCTCATAGCCTCCTTTAGAAGTCATTTCAAATTTCATCTCCCTGACGGCAGAGACATCTGCCTTGTATCCAAACCTGATCTTTTCTGCTTTAAACTTAAGCTCCTTTGTGCTTTTTTCATCCTCTGTAGATCTGAGAAATCACCAATGGGGGTTATCTTTCACAAAAATCCTTTCTCTACTTGAAAATGATAATAAAATCATCTTTACCTATCCCTTTTCTAGTCCAAACAATACTGAACTCAACTTTTCATCCAAGGATATACACCCTAGCCCTTCAATCATTCTTGTTGCCCTTCTTCAAATCCATTTTCATTCTTCACATCCTTTTAAAATGTGTTGACTAAAATGAGATGTAACATTCTAATCTAAGCATGACTAGTAGTGTATAAAAGAGTGATTTTTTTAGAGCTTGGATGCCATATGCTTTTCAGCACAACTAAATTCTGTTTGCATCTCTTTCTTTACTTCCTTCCACATTTCTTTCTTTCTCTCTTTTAATATGTACTTTTTGTTACTATCACATTTTGATCTATCATCATCTTGATACTTACACCTCAGCTCAACTTCTACCCTACAAACATACTGGAATTTTTTTTTTATATACTCTTATTGAGCCAGTATTTCCATGCCATGCAACTGTTTTATTCCAAAAATGTTCAGAAAATACTCTTCATATTGTATAGTTTTCTCTACTGGTATCAATTCTTTTTTTAGAATTTTTCTTTCTAATATTTCAATATTGTTTTTAATTCTATCACCAGATACTAATACTAGTATTTAGCTCAGTTTATCTCAAATCTTTTGTTCAGTGTTCAAGTTTAGACTTCTTTCTTTAGATTCAAGTTATTAAATCCAAAGGACTCCAAGATGAATTTTTGTTACTGCCTGTTAATATGAGCACCCAGTTGGGAACCTATTAAAGATAACTAACCATTGAGAATGGCACATCGCCCTATACTGTCTTAGCTTAAAAATAAGATGTTATATACAATGAAACAAAAACATTTATTGAAATTAAAACAGATTATGTTTTACAAATGCTTCTTATCTTTGTAGGTGGCCATTCTGCCATATTTTTGTTACTGCCTGTTAATATGAGCACCCAGCTGGGAACCTATTAAAGATAACTAACCATTGAGAATGGCACATCGCCCTATACTGTCTTAGCTTAAAAATAAGATGTTATATACAATGAAACAAAAACATTTATTGAAATTAAAACAGATTATGTTTTACAAATGCTTCTTATCTTTGTAGGTGGCCATTCTGCCATAGAACAGAATTTAATTGGTCTGACCTGATTTGTTTTTACAAAGTTAGGCAGCCACTTAAGTTCTTCCAAGTATTTCTAAATTATAAATTGATCATTTGTTTTACTTTATCCTCAAATATTAATGCTAATTCTGTAATTTCTAGGGTATATACTTAACTATATTCTAGGGGGAATGTTTTTAAGTATATCCTGATGTCTCAAAAATTATTTCTGCTAACTCTACATTGTAATTACTGAACTGAAAGAATCCTATTAGTAGGGGAAAAATTGCTCTCCTCAGCAAAAGGAAAGAGGAAACCTTGGTCACATCCTCATCCATAGCAGCTCCCTCACTATGTTTATGCCAGAACTTAACTTCCTTTGGTGGTAGCTCTTTAGAGGACTTAGCACCTGACCCCAGTGCAATCAATGTCCAGACTGGTCAGAAGTTTAGGAGGTGTCCTGGTGCAAGAAACACTGTCCAAACAGGGATGGTGATGGTTCAACAGAGTTTCTCTTTTTGAGAATTTGATATCTGCATGGAGAGAATTTAGTTCCTGATTGTTTTGATGGTCCTGTTGTTGTGAAGCTGGAGATATCCTCATACCAAAAGAAGTACTAGCTCTCTCAGTGGCCCAGTTCTGCAGTGTAGTTTTGTGAGTGGTTCCTGAAAGCCTAATCTTTGAGTCTTTTTTTTTCCCCTCCCAATGACTTCATATGCCATTTGATATCTGTAATAAATCCTTTCCTGCTTTAACTGGTTAGAACAGATTCTGTTCTCTGAAACTGGTCCTTGACTGATACAAATGTAATTCCTGCATTAAAGGCATTACAACCTTTTGCAGATTTAGGAGTATAAACAAGTCACTGATCAAGCTATGATTCAGGTACATAGAGAGTACAACAGGTCTGTAAGAGGTGAGTGCCTAAACTTGAGGACGCCAAGAAATGATTCAGAGGAAAGGCAGCACTGTAACCTGAAAACTATGTATGAGAGGGTGGCAGAAGTGTAAGGAGAGGAGGGCATTCCACACCAAGGAAGTGGCAAAGGTGCCAAGAGGAGAGAGTCGGGGTGGAGAATTGACTTTAGGAACAAGAACAGTGAGAACACTGGCTGATCAGGCTTCAGGTGCAGGGGTGTTAGAGCCGAGAGAACCTTTAGGAATGATCTAATGTAGACCATTTATTTTACACATTCAAACTCTGAAGCCAGAGAAATGAAATGACCATTTTGAGACCAAACACTAATTTCATTATCCATGCTATAGCACAGGTTTTCTAACTCTCAGGCTAGTGTCTTGCCAGGTAGTATGCCTGGAGAATCCCAGGGACAGGGAAGCCTGGTGGGCTGCCGTCTATGGGGTCACATAGAGTTGGACACGACTGAAGTGACTTAGCAGCGGCAGGAGCATACCTAGACCTAGTCCTTTGCGACCCCATGGACTGTGTAGCCTGCCAGGTTCCTCCGTCCATGGGATTTTCCAGGCAAGAATAGTGGAGTGGGTTGCCCTTTCCTTCTCCAGGGGATCTTCCCAACCCAGGGATGGTACCCCAGTCTCCCGCATTGCAGGCAGGCTCCTTACCATCTGATCCACAACCTGCCTCCTTTTAGTTGAGTTCTGGCTTCCTCCTCAGCCATGCAACCAGTCCTGATTTCAGATGATTATCATAGTCTCCCTGTGAGTCACTCTGATTTCAATCTCCACTTCCTCTGCACCTCACAAATGTTTTCCTGGGACAGGCAGAGTGATCTTTCTAAACAGTGTTTCCCAAGAGAGACGTCCCGAGCACTGAGGGGCACACAGCAGGCTTGGCCTTGTGTCACCAGCCATCTCCAGCTCCCCTCAGTCACTGTGAGAAACAGAAGACCCTACACACTTTCCAACATCATAGCTGAGAACTTTTGTTAGAAAAAAAGTACAGAGACCTCCTTGGTGGTACACTGGTTAAGACTCCGTGCTTCCACAGCAGGGGTCATGGGTTCAATCCCTGGTCGGGGAACTAAGATCCCGCATGCTGTGAATCAAGCCAGAAAACAAAACCCACACACATACAAAAGATCATCTCTCTTAAAGCTGCTTAAAATCCTAAGATGAGTTTGCTAATTCAACCACTATTTATTACACCTTCCCATGTCAAGTACTGGCCTAGGTGGTGGGGTTGTTGTTTTTCAGTTTCTAAGTCGTGCTTGACTTTTTGCAACCCCATGGACTATATGTAGCCTACCGGGCTCCTCTGTCCCTGGGATTTGCCAGGCAAGAATACCGGAATGGTTTGTCATGCCCTCCTCCAGAGGACCTTCCTGACCCAGGGATTGAACTGGTGTCTCCTGCATCTCCTACAGTGCAGGCAAATTCTTTACTGCTGAGCCACCAGGTAGCAGGGAGGTAGCGGTAAATAAGCCCCATTCCAATCCTCGTGGACAGGGAAGCCTGGCGTGCTGCAGTCCTTGGGGCTGCAAAAAGTTGGACATGACTGAGCAACCGAACTGAACTGAATCCTCATGAAGCTCGCTGCCTAGAGGGGATGATAGACAGACATGGAGCAATTACTCACAGAGCTGTTCAGTGCTTCACAGGAGGTGTGCAGGCATGGGCACCAGAGCCAGAGGGGCCAGGAACTGCCCCCTGGAGGATCTGAGACTTCAGCTGCAACTTGAAGAACAAGCAGGAGTCAGCTGTGCCAAGTGGATGGTCTGGACATTTGGGCAGCAGGGAAAGAACAAGGATCCTGGTCAGAAAGGACCGTGTGGATACCGTTCTCAGTGAGGGGAAGGGCACAGCAAGTCCTGCAACTAGGAGAAGCCTGGAGAGGCTGGGCCAGTGTGGTGAGGAGGCAAGAGAAAGTTGCTGGTTGGTAGGCCGGTAGGGTACTGGTCTTCCCCCCAGGACAAATAAAGGTTTATTTTAGAATACAATTTGAAGCAATAAAATGCCCCCCTGTTAGATGCGCAGTTCAGTGACCATACCTGCCACCACCATCAAGATACAGCAGGCTTCCATCTGTCAGAAAGTTCCCTGGGACTCCTTTGCACTCAGTCCCCTCCCTTTGCCCCCACTGCTCTGCTTTCTCTTTTACTCTGGATCAGTTTCACCTGTTCTGGAACTCAAGCAATTTAAGAATGACTGTGGTCTCTTCGAACAGGTTGGAGACAGCAAGAACAGGTGGGAGAGAGCCATTAGCAAGCTTCTGCGGTAACCAGCAGGAGCTGAATGTGAGAATGATGGCAGGCATGGAGAAGACGGCTTGGAGGCACGTTACAGAGACAATTAGGACGGAATCCAGTTCTCAGCCTGGCCTTCCCAGCATAAGGGCCACACACAAAGAACAGGTGGGAGAGAGCCATTAGCAAGCTTCTGTGGTAACCAGCAGGAGCTGAATGTGAGAATGATGGCAGGCATGGAGAAGATGGCTTGGAGGCACGTTACAGAGACAATTAGGATGGAATCCAGTTCTCAGCCTGGCCTTCCCAGCATAAGGGCCACACACACTGTTATTCAGTCACAGAGAACCAGAGGGGAGAAGACCCCGGTCAGTTCCAGGAGGTATGCAGGTCCAGAGACGTGTACGAACAGTGGTAAGGAACTCTCGTAGGAACGAGGGACGACCGTAAGTTCCAGTCCCCAAAAATGTTCTAGCTGGTTCTCTTCTGGGAAATATTTACCAGCCCTTTCTGGTAGGTTGACTCATTTCTTTATCTACCATCTCTATGATCTCATTATAATTTGTACAAATACTTGTGTGTCTTAATCCCCCACTACACTGGAAGCTCCTTAAAGATAGGGGCTGTGTCCTCATCCTCTTTGGGTGGCCCATCAAAAACAGACGTTCTATAAATATCTGTCACATAGATGGGTGTGCTGTTAGTGACTGAATGCTGTTTATCTCCCCTTCCCCCATCTTCCTCCTACTCCCTCCCTTCCTCTCTCTGTCTCTCTCTTCAGAGCCTGCTGTAAAATGAAAATAAGCACTTGGGGTAATAACTGTAAGAAAACAGACATTTATTTCCGCAACGAAGCTGGTTGGAAACAGTGGTGATTCAAGTTGACTGGTGTGCTCAAATTCTACCTGACTATGGCGGGACTCTGCCCTCCAGTTAGAAGCACCATTTTTGTGCACTACCACGTCCATAGCGTACAGAGAAGACAGAGGCACAGAACTCTGAGGAGCTTTGGTATGCTCCCATTCCACTAGGAACCTGCTCAGTCTCTCCCAGTCTCACATTCTGGATTAAAACTCTGAATAACCTGACTGTTCCTGGGAAGCCTCTCCCTGGAAGGCCTTGCGTGGCCACGTTGGGGATGTCTCTGGCTCTCCATTCCTGACTGGTTCTGGAAGTGACTGCAAGAGTGAACCTGTGATCTGATGCAGTGTGACAGGTCCTCTGGGTGAGGGGATACAATTCTGTAAGGAGAGAATCACATCTGTGATCGCATACTTGTGGTGGAAGGAAATGACATTCTCTTTTGTTGGTTTTTTCCTCCTCACTTATACTTGGGGTTTCCCAGGAAGCCCAGCTGGTAAAGAATCCTTCAGCAATACAGGAGACCCTGGTTCAATTCCTGAGTCAGGAAGTTCCCCTGGAGAAGGGACAGGCTACCCATTCCAGTATTCTTGGGCTTCCTTGGTGGCTCAGACAGTAAAGAATCTTCCTGCAAAGCAGGAGACCTGGGTGTGATCCGTGGGTTGGGAAGATCCCCTGGAGAAGGGCATGGTAACCCACTCCAGTATTCCTGTCTGGGGAATTCCCCCAGACAGAGGAGCCTGGTGGGCTTACTCACTTTTACTCAAATCCCATTACCTTATTTTCTTAGGACAGAGTTGCCAGGCTCAGTAAAGAAGCAGAAAGATAGTAAGAAATAGGTCTTGGCATGTGCATATCTCAAAAAAGATTTGAGATTATTACAAGTCATGTTTTGAGTAACTGGTGGCTCCTTTTTTCTAATTTTAAAGTGTCCTTTGAAATAACAGAATACCAACAGCTGATGTATTTATATGACGAAGAAACTCTTGAGTATCTTTTAGGCATTTTGACCTTCACTGTTTTAATCAAAAAAACATAAAACTTTGGTACCAACACTTTGAAATCAAAGTCCATATTTGATTTGAAATTAATGTCCATATTTTCTGCATAAATTATGCCAGTTGCTGGGAGTAACAATAAGACGATTGACATGTCCTAACAAAATGGTTAGACAGAAAAGTAAATAATTTCAGCATCACACCACATATACTTATGAACAGAACCAAGTAGTAGCAAAATGGGCAGTGGTCTGTGGAGAAGGAGGAGAGCTAATGTTCATCAGGGCACTGGTAATAAAGGAGGGTTTGAAGGGTACATGAAGTTCAGGCAAATAAGAGGAAGAAATGTCTTCCAAGAGGAAAAACCACACATGAGAATCACGAAACAGTGTTCTGAGTGTGTGCAAACACTGGCCATTCAGGTTTGGTGGTGTGCATACATCCAGGTTGGTGGCTGGGGGGTGCCGGGGAGTGGAGAGAGAGGTGACATCAGGGCTTGTGGCCAAGAGCAGACTCTGGCCCCAGGATACCTGGCTTCAGGTCCCAGCTTTGCCACTTACAATCTGTATAAAATGGAGCTAAATTCTTAGCCTGTCTTCACTTTACTTTTATTGTGAAGAGGAGGAAAAAAAAAAAAAACTCCACCAAAGAATTTTTCTGAACATTAAATGAAATTACTCATGAAACACTGAGTACTACATCTTCTAGTATGAGGGGGGCTTTTGATAAATATCACTTCTCATGGAGGTAGAAAATGAGAATTTGCAGTTGACAAGAGCTAGATCAAGAAAGTGAAAAGCAACCCACTCCAGTGTTCTTGCCTGGAGAATCTCAGGGGCAGGGGAGCCTGGTGGGCTGCAGTCTATAGGGTCGCACAGAGTCGGACACGACTAAAGCAACTTAGCAGCAGCAGATCAAGAAAAGCTGTGCATATAGAAGATAGACTGGTGGTCACTGGAGGGGAGAGGGAAGCTGGGGCAGGCAGTGTGGTGGTGTGGGATCAAGAGGTAGAAACGATTATGCCTGAAACAGGGACGCAGTGTGCAGCACAGGCCGTATAGCCAGTGTTCTGTGATGGCTATGAATGAAGTATAACCTTTAAAGGCTGTGAGTCACTGTGTTGTATACCCGTAACTTATACAGTATTGTTCATAAGCTGTGTGTGTGTGTGTGTGTATGTGTGTGTGTGTGTGTGTGTGTGTGTGTGTGTGTGTGTGAAGCTGCTTCAGTTGTAGCCGACTCTTTGCGACTCCATGGACTGTAGCCCCGCAGGCTCCTCTGTCCACGGGATTCTCCAGGCAAGAATACTGGAGTAGGTTGCCATGCCCTCCTCCAGGGGCTCTTCTCAATCCAGGGATTGAACCTACAGCTTTTACATCTCCTGCATTGGCAGGAGGGTTCTTTACCGCTAGCACCACCTAGGAAGCCCACATAGCATATACTTCAATTGAAAAAAGAAAAGCTGGGCAAACCACACTAAGGGAAAGACTGAGCTGTTGCAATCCAGGGAGTGTAGAGGGAATCGTGCACCCGGCAGCTAGGTGGACAGACAGAAGCGAGAGCAGTGGGGAGGCTATTTTCAGTGGTCCAGGCAAGACTGAGAAGGCCTGAGGCCGCACAGTGGCAGTGGGGGCGGGGGAAGGGAAAAGGAATGAATTTGAAAGATATGAAGGGGATAAAATTGATGTATATTGGTGACCACCCAGATGTCAGAAGAAAAAGATGGGTAAATGTCTAGGATCATATACAGGACCAGGCGTAGGTGACTTAGGTGTTGGGAAAGCCACCCAACAAGATCATGGAATAGAAGGAAACTATGGTTTGGAGGGCTGTTAATTTGCCAGCCTGGAGATAAACAATGTCTTCCATGTTCTATCCAAAGACTTTGAGGCACCAATGACTGTCAGATAGAAAGGAGATAGCTAGGGAAGTGACTGAAGATGGGTAAAGGGTCAAAGGAAGATATTTATTCACTTATTAGCTGCCTTTATTTGTGTATTTGGTCAGAGTTAAATATTTCCTTACGCCCTCAGCCATCTACCTTTTGTTCAGGGAGAGAATAGTCACACTTGGATGGGTACCTGGAAGTAGGAAAGAGATCCTCCCGCTACATGGTGCCAGTAGGAAGGAAGAAGCCAGAAAAGACGGGGGGATAGAGGAGTCCGCATGACTGTTGTGGGGTGTGCAAGCCGGGAGACTGAGGGCAGCTATCTCAGCAAGGCCTGGGTCCTTATAGGCTTCAGGGGACAGAATAGACAGGGAAGTCTTGCTAGGGAAATGAATTGTACCAATTATTCAATTACCCACCATTATGAAAATTGGTGTGATAGGTGATACTTCTGAGTGGAGGCTCAGGGGAGGCTGGAAGGCATAAATGAGACAATTAGTTGAGCTCTTTGATCAGGATTTGATTGACCTCTTCCTTCATTAAGCTGAGCTCTGGCCATCCCATACATCACTGTTTAGGAGAATTGATTTAAATTGCAACTGATGGGCTCACAACAACAAATGCATGGTCTGCAGTTGCAGACTGGGGAGGCTGGAGCCCTCTTCCGTCTGTGAATGAAGTCTGGCAACCTCCTGTACCTGCTCATGCCTGCTGACTCCAAGGAAACTTGTGGACATGTCTCCATCCCTCAAAAGTGGGAAGTTGGGAATATACCCAACACTCTGCTCGCATTAGAGAGCAGCCTGGCCAACTGCAGTATACTACACTGAGGATGACTATATGCTTTTTACACAAAATTATGCAGATTGTGTCAATATGTTAGACTCTGAATTCTTTTTACAAAGCTTCTTTGTATCTCACAGTTTTTTGCTTATCTACTTGTTATGAAGCTTGTCATATTATACTGACTTCTTTTCTTTTCACATTTATTATCCTCACTATTCAGTACATTTTTCAAAAGCAAAATCCAAATACTATTTATCTTCTTCTCCATGCCCAACATGGTATCACCCATAGTGACAAAGTCAAATTATTTCATGAAAACATAGAGAGCAGACTTGCGGTTGCCAAGGGGGGAGGTGGTGGGGGAGGGTAGGAGC